>JACXGK010002095.1:0-59011 GCA_016801125.1 Novumbra hubbsi | reverse complement strand
TAGTGACCTAATTAATCAATCAAGTAGAAGGTGACAGCGAAAACCTGCAGACACTCGGCCCTCCGTGGATCCGGTTTGACACCTGTGGCTTAGATAATGGACATACGGCTGGGTATTGCTTGAAACATCTGCTGACATTGTTTGTCTCGGCTCTCAGGGGCCAGGGTTCTTTCCGGTCTTTGTGAACTGGATCAACAATTGGAATATTTTGTCATGTATCAGTGTAAATATGCACACAAATTGTTCCCATAGTGCCACCCAACCATTGGTCTTGGACAATACCTGGCAGTGAAGATTTGTCACTAGGTTGTAGGGACTTGACCAATACGAAGTTTTCCCTTACTGTGCGGCAGCCAATTTAGCCAGTAGCACATCTCTCATTCTTTGAATTACCCTCTGTGTCATCCCTGAAAAGCAGAAGTTTCTTTTTTTTTCTAGAGAAAGTGAGAGTGTGTGACTGAAAGTTTTGGTTAATGGAGATGGAGGCGAAGATGCAGGCTCGAACAACACTCAGTTTAATCCAGAAATAACAAAATATTTTTTAAGATGCGGTGGATTACTCACAAAATATCAGTATACAATATACCAGCTAAACTGAACAAAGGCAAACATGCCTTATCTTATCAACAATAAGGCAGGAACTAATCGGTAAAACTAAAACAGGCTTTATAAAGAGGCCGTATATAGAGTTGGGTAGAGGACCCTATGTATACCGAGGTGGGTGGTTTTGAATGCTGCAACAGAAGAACCCGAAAAGTCTCAGGAACCAGGGAACCCAAGGGGCCCCCGACAATGTAATTTCCTCTGCTGGACAATAACAAGTGAAAACTTAATCTTAAGTTCTTCTCTTCTTGTCTGTCTTGACTGTCAAGCTATATACAGGACATATACCGAGGACAGCCCACTTTTCTATCTGGATTGGTTGAACAGTACTGAAGTGTTTCCCCCCACTAGATGCTAAAGCATCTTTATAACCATTTGTAACAATTTCAGAACATTCACTATCCACACTATTCATACAAAGTGTGAACAGCGTTAAAGTGAATAAGTACCCTATGGCAAAATAACTTTGGCTATAGGTTGTCTTAAATAGTTGGTTTTTATGGATTTAGCATTATTTTCAGAGTAAAGTATACATTTATACTGTAGGGTATTTCAAAACATTGTGTTTCCAAAATCCAACTTTCAAGTATTCATGTTGTGTATATGTGTTTATTCATCTTCCCAGGTCTATTTCCATAGTTACATTTCACAGTGTTTGTATTCTGCTGATGAGTCCATTAATGAATGCTTTGGCTCTTAATTAAGGAAGTGCAGACAAAGACCCACACCAATTTACAGTCTTAATGACCTTGGACTACTATTATTAATTATTATATTTTCATTAACATTAATTACAATGTGTCATTAGAGATTCATTCAACAACTGCTTAAACCAAGGATTTCGCTAACTTTGGAAAGATACGGCTGCGTTGAGGAACCTCCAGTACTTAACGATCTACACCAAAACAAAGCTGCGACATCAATTAAACAAATGATTTCATTTGTTTGCTTATCTCTCCCCAGTATCCCTAGAGATGTCTGTGCCACGAAATGTGTGGTTCTGTGGTTGTGTATGTGCCTTCTTATTATATTTCTGGTCTTCTATTTCTAGTGCGGTTTCTACTCAGCATTACTCAGTAATACTATCTAACAGGCTTGTTTTTCATATGTTAATTTGCGTGTTAAGGGTTAGAACTGTTCTAGACTTATTGAGAAGATGTATGTATTTCAGGATATGTACTATATGGGCTTTATAAACCCTCCCTTGTTACTGTTCGTTTCAGTGTAACCTTTCCATCTAATGAGACAGGATTCTGGTTAATTAATTATAAAAGAAATGACATACATAAAATACATTTAATCTATATTAATCTGGAAATTCTAACATTTTCAAATATCTGGTTAATATATGAGTTAATTATGTCTGATTACAATATGAGTTGACGAAATGTAATGTTTATTTGACCTCAACCCCATCTTCTCTTGAGTCCCTACAAAAAACGTTGTTAGTATGATAAAAAAAAATGCTTATCTGGTAACTTTGTTTTATGGACAAATATATGCAATTCATTGTATCTTATATGTCTGCTAATATAGTCTATAAGGCCTAATATATATATATATATATATATATATATATATATATATTTATATATATATCATAGGTACACTTTAACTGTGAGAGATGGAATCTAAAACAAAAATCCAGAAAATCACATTGTATGATTTTTAAGTAATTCATTTGCATTTTATTGCATGACATAAGTATTTGATCATCTACCAACCAGTAAGAATTCCAGCTCTCACAGACCTGTTAGTTTGTCTTTAAGAAGCCCTCCTGTTCTCCACTCATTACCTGTATTACCTGCACCTGTTTGAACTCGTTATCTGTAGAAAAGAAACCTGTCCACACACTCAATCAAACAGACTCCAACCTCTCCACAATGGCCAAGACCAGAGAGCTGTGTAAGGACATCAGGAATATCATTGTAGACCTGCTCAAGGCTGGGATGGGCCACAGGACAATAGGCAAGCAGCTTGGTGAGAAGGCAACAACTATTGGCGCAATTATTAGAAAATGGAGGAAGTTCAAGATGACGGTCAATCACCCTCGGTCTGGGGCTCCATGCAAGATCTCACCTCAATCAATGGGCATCAATGATCATGAGGAAGGTGAGGGATCAGCCTAGAACTACACAGCAGGACCTGGTCAATGACCTGAAGAGAGGTGGGACCACAGTCTCAAAGAAAACCATTAGTAACACACTACGCCGTCATTAATTAAAATCCTGCAGCGCACGCAAGGTCCCCCTGCTCAAGCCAGCGCATGTCCAGGCCTGTCTGAAGTTGGCTAATGACCATCTGGATGATCCAGAGGAGGAATGGGTGAAGGTCATGTGGTCTGATGAGACAAAAATAGAGCGTTTTGGTCTAAACTCCACTCGCCGTGTTTGGAGGAATAAGAAGGATGAGTACAACCCCAAGAACACCATCCCAACCATGAAGCATGGAGGTGGAAACATCATTCTTTGCTTTTCTGCAAAGGGGACAGGATGACTGCACCGCATTGAGGGGAGGATGGATGGGGCCGTGTATCGCGAGATCTTGGCCAACAACCTCCTTCCCTCAGTAAGAGCATTGAAGATGGGTTGTGGCTGGGTCTTCCAGCATGACAACGACCAGATACACACAGCCAGGGCCACAAAGGAGTGGCTCCGTAAGAAGCATCTCAAGGTCATGGAGTGGCCTAGCCAGTCTCCAGACCTGAACCCAATAGAACATCTTTGGAGGGAGCTGAAAGTCTGTATTGCCCATCGACAGCCTCGAAACCTGAATGATCTGGAGAAGGTCTGTATGGAGGAGTGGGCCAAAATTCCTGCTGCAGTCTGTGCAAACCTGGTCAAGAACAATAGGAAACGTATGATCTCTGTAATCGCAAACAAAGGTTTCTCTACCAAATATTTAGTTATGCTTTTCTGATGTATCAAATACTTATGTCATGCAATAAAATGTAAATTAATTACTTAAAAATCATACAATGTGATTTTCTGGATTTGTTTTAGATTCTGCTCTCACAGTTGATGTGTACCTATGATAAAAATGACAGACCTCTACATGCTTTGTAAGTAGGAAAACCTGCAAAATCGGCAGTGTATCAAGTATTTGTTCTCCCCACTGTATATATTACTATACTCTAGGGCTGGGAATATATATTTTTATTTTACATGTGGTAGAATCTCTGAAATAAATTGAACATATTATAACATATTGTGAACCGTAAACAAAACAACAGAGTAGTCATTCCCATCAATTATATGCAGCAACATTATAAACAACAAAGCCTCAAGGGTCCAACCCCTAAACCCTAAGCCCTGAACCCTCAAAGACTTAATTGATGTCACCTGGTAAGTGATTGAGTGCAAGAGACTGCAAGTTCTCAAAATGCTATAAATAGGAATTGGACAGCACTATAGCAATGTTCTTGGATCATGTTAGGGTTAATACAGGTAAGGAGTGGAGGACAGAGGAGCCTCTTAAAGGAGAAGTTACAGGTCTGTGAGAGCCAGAAATCTTGCTTGTTTGTAGGTGACCAAATACTTATTTTAAATTAAAAATGTACATTATAAAAAAAAATGATTTTACATTAAAAATCCTACACTGATTTTCTTTCTCATTTTGTCTGTCATAGTTGAAGTGTACATATGATGAAAATTACAAGCCTCTCTCATCTTTTTCAGTGCGAGAACTTGCACAATTGGTGGCTGACTAAATACTTTTTTGCCCCACTGTATGTACTTGAAAGAAGTTTCAACATTTCTCCCACATAGCTTTTTCTAAGGTATCACGAACCATCTGTAATTTAACATTTACCGTTTAGTTCCCCTTAGCTTTCACTTACTGGCACAGCTAGTCTAGTATTGAAGTAGCTCTCACATTCTCTACAGCATTCTCTACAGCATTCTCTACAATCAGGACATTAGTAACACCAGAATCGCCAGTGTGCTTTTGGGAGACTGCTGAATAGCACCTTGAAAACATTTTCTTCGTCCTCTTCCACATCTCTGTTTTTTGTAGTGTCCTCTTTTTAGACAAAAATAAGTAAAGAGCCGAGAGCGTTTGTGAGAAAGACTAACAGCGATTAACAGAGAGATATTACACAGACATACAAAAAAGAAAGAGGAAAAGAAAGAACCTAAAAAGAATGGCTAAAAAAATAAGAAAAGGGGTTTGTGTGGATCATGAACTATCTATTAAAAGGATCGCTTTTTGAAATTCTTCCTTCACCAGAGATGTGTTGCCCCAGAAGATCACTCTCTTCTTCTCTACCCCTCTCCCCTCTGTCTCTTTCTCTCTTTCTCATCCCTCCCTTGAGGCCTGGTGGCTCTGAGCCCAACCCTTGCGCATGCCACCCGGCGCAGATTAATTGAAGCCAAGTGCTGTAAATGAATCACACACAGCTAATATCTGTCTTCTCAGCTTTGCAGGGTGAGAACGAGAATACATTCTTCCAAGAGCCAGTCAGCAGTGCTCTGCTTTGTAAGAGCACTGCTGACTGACGAGACTGAGTAGTTCCTTTAGTCCATTCTCCATCATTCCTTTAGTCCACTCTCCTTCATTCCTTTAGTCCACTCTCCTTCATTCCTTTAGTCCACTCTCCTTCATTCCTTTCGTCCACTCTCCTTCATTCCTTTTGTCCACTCTCATTCATTCCTTTAGTCCACTCTCCTTCATTCCTTTAGTCCATTCTCCTTCATTCCTTTAGTCCACTCTCCTTCATTCCTTTAGTCCACTCTCCTTCATTCATTTAGTCCACTCTCCTTCATTCCTTTAGTCCATTCTCCTTCATTCCTTTAGTCCACTCTCCTTCATTCCTTTAGTCCACTCTCCTTCATTCCTTTAGTTCACTCTCCTTCATTCCTTTAGTCCACTCTCCTTCATTCCTTTAGTCCATTCTCCTTAATTCCTTTAGTCCACTCTACTTCATCAATTTAGTTCATTCTTTTAGTCCATTCTCCTTCATTCCTTCTAATCTAATCTTAGAATCACTATATGCAATTAAATTTCAAGTGTGACAGTGAGATGTTTTGACGATGTGGGCACAAATAAGCAAACACATAACAAACAGTACATCTTTTTAAACATTTTAACTGCACTTGACGTTGCTTTCTAAATTCAAAGCTTCCATTGTGTGTAATATTTTCTCAGATAAAACCTAGATTCAGAAAAAGGATGCAGGACATCAATTAAACAGATTAAGTTCTGTTATATTTACTTCCAGCAGGCTAAGCCGTTGTTGTCCTGTTTCTGCGTGGTAGATTTAATGTTTGGCCTTTGTACGCAGGTTGTGTCTATCAGAAATAAAGCCCACATGTTCTGAGATAACAAGAACATAAGGGGATTTGGTTGGATTGATTGTGCTACACAGCCCATGTGTTTTGTGGAATGTTTCCCTAGATACAACAATTCTGCTCGGGTCTGATCTCATATGTGTAATGCGGGTACTAAGTGCCATGTCTTCCCCGCTGTATCTGCACACATACACACAAGCACAGCCTACATAAGTAAGTCATGCCCAGCTACTGTACATGTTACACTGTGATTAATGTACCATTTCTCTTCGCGGAGTGGCTTTAGCGTGATCGCTGCGCTGTCGGAGCGGCATGTAATTTTTCGCTGTGCAAGCAGCAGTTCGCCGTCCCACATTAACAGCAGGCGAGAGGAAAACTAAAAGGGAAAACGTGCTCATTCAAACCCAATGTAGGAGTATTTGTGTCAGAGAAAGGCTGTTCCCACGCAGCAAACCCCTTTGTTCACACCACAACCTTCGTTCGAACAATTTTATTTGACATTGAGGTGTGTCCCGCACGGGCCTGCCGTCAGGAGGGGACAACCAGGAACATTGTCTCCGGCCCTTGGAGGGGGAGCAAAATTGCCGAGGCTCAATTGTGAAAACCTGCTGCTAGTTCACTCAGAGAAAAGCTGACATTCTGTCCTGGGCATTGGTACACCTTAAGGTGGTACTGGTCCAGCTCAACAACTTTTTCTGTAGGGAAATGAATACACACCCACGCGGTCTGGAGTGTGTAAAAGAAACTGCATTGCAATTACAAATGAAGAAAACAACACATTGTAAGGTATGGCAAAAAAAAACGTTTTGTTATTTAAACTGTTATGGCAACTGGAGTGAGGAGGTATTTCTCATGAGTATCTGTTTTCCCCTGGGTGTCCAATGTCTTGGAGGCCAAAAGTCCTGGAATGCCATGAATAGGTAGTCAGAATGGAGAAGGCTCTAGAAGTACACATGGAAGTGTTTTAGAGACATTCTGAGGAGGAGGCAGTTTGCCAGAGGGATGTAGGATCAAACATTGCTCAATGTCCTCCTAAATGTATCTCTTGGAAGGAGAGTGTTAGCATGTGTGTTTCTTGCTCTGCCTGTCTGGACTGTATGGGCACACTGTAACTGCCGTGCGGCACAGGAGATGCGTTAGAAAGCCAACTTCAGGACTCCCAACCCTGGCACCAGCCCAGTTCAACTGGTTAACAAGAATAACTTGTTCTCATCAATGGAGTCATTTATGCTGTCTGTACACACACGTGCACATAGGCATGCAAAGCATGATGCATGCATGCACGTACGCAGGCATTCACACACGCACACACTTCCTGCAGGCTTTAGAGAAAGGAGTGCTGACACCTAGAAGGCCAGCAGCGTCCATCAAAGTAACACGAGCAGAACGGAATTGTTATTTTTCTTACAGAGAGGAATCTCAACCCCTCCATATATTGATGTGCCTAACTTTGCTGAGTAGATAGAGAAAGAAAGAGGGAGAATAAAAGAGATACAAAGAGATAGATAGACAGACAGTGAGATCATGGTGATAAAGAAGAGGGGACCCCTCACTTTTCTTTCTGAGATCGTTCTTGGCTCCCACACAAGGTACAAGACCGGGTGAGGTAGAGCAAACAGAACCGCCACTGAGCACGCACAGTTCCGCCATCTAATCCCTCAACACGCTCCGACGTACCCTGGCCCACCAGCGCAATAAACAGTCCTCTCTTAATTACAAGCAGACTAGTGACAGGCATGACCAAGTACACACACATACACGTACACATCCCAGCGATGCAAACAGAGACTAACACACACTTATAGCAACAGAAAAATCTATGCACTCACTGTTTTACGATTCCACTTTCGAAGCAGCAATTATATGCTTTAACTTGACAAGGCAGCCAAGCCCCCCCAAACACACACACAAACATACGTGGAACAAAGACCAACTGCTACATTACTCGTATGCATGTTCAGCAAAACTGAAAAACTAAAGCCTAGGTATCAGTTCTGCAGAACTAGCACAGTAAAGTCATTCTGCATCCGGGTAGATATTGACTTTGTTCACAGGTCTAGCATCAAGTTCCTTTCTATAAATTATCATATTGTCTATTAGGGGTAAGAGCACATGTGGCATGTGTCTGCAGCTGATCAGTGTCTCAAGGCATGTTAATTAAGAACACATTCATTTGCAAATACACCCTAAGGAAAATAATATTACAGATTCTCCTGGATTGGTCCATTTGATTCGATTTTTATATTAATGGCACTTTAATGACCAGTTAATGCAATGGAGGCATTCCACTATTTGAGTTAAAACGGAATTAGTTTGAATACTAAACGCTAGCCGCTTCAGTTTACTTTAACAAATCAATGCATAGTATTTCCATCAGTTTGCTTTAGTTTCTCTAGATACTATTATTGTCATATGTATTTCACATATTAAATCCAAATTATACCTTTCTGGTTTACCAGACTTTTTGAAAAAAAACTATTTAATTGTATCTTTACCAGTGTAGCTGTAATTTAACGTATTATTAATGCCATTATACCGGAATACGAAAATTCTTCCCTGTGGTCAACAAGGATATGTTGAAGGCTGCTTTTCACCTTCCTAATATGTAATAGTATTTATGGGAAGGAAGAAAAGCCTGACTTGATTCTTTGCTATCCCTGCATACCCAGCTAGCCAGAGTTAATAAATACAAACACATAACTTCATCTACAAACTCTCCCTCTTTACCCACAGCCAATTTCCTCCATTGGGAGTGATCCTTTTTGCTGGGTGTATTGAGATGGAGGCCACTGCAGCGTTTACACAGGGGACTGAAAATGAGGGATTGACCGTGCTATTCTAATGACCGTACACTCTGATAGCCTTTCAATGGAACCGGCCCAAGGCCTCGCTGCCAAGGCCCCTAGTTCTAACTCTGCACAACTCATTAACAGCCACATATCTCTTTCTGCCCTCTGCCAGGCTATAGTAGTAGACTGCGGAGATGCTCGCTGTAGACTATATGTCTCGGAGGGAGTTAATGCCAGTCTGTAATTGAAAAATATGTGGCATACACAGCCAAAACCTTACATCTTATTATTCCACAGTATGGAGATTTAGTCTTGACAGCAGGATAATGTTCAGGTTGTTGATGTTTGTTGTTCTTTTTTGCCGTGAACATCTGCAGAGAAAAACTGAGGTTCGTCAGAGGACAAAACTCCCCTACCGAGTACGTCCATCTACTGGCCTGTTTGACTATGCTAATACATGAGCATGCATGAGTAACGAGCATGAGTAATGAGCACTTAAATATGTCAAAAATGTTAATGGACTCTCCGTTAATTGATTGAGTAATTAGTGGCATGTTTTTCCTGAGCTGTTGAACTTTAAAACTTCATAATCGTTTTCCTGAGATAGTAATGAGAAAGTAGATTATAATTATAATTATTATTTTTACTAATATAACTTTTTTCTAGTAGGTTCCAAAGATAACACATTTGTGCTTAGTAAGAATATATTCTGCATTTCTATATTTGATGCTGTAGTTCTAGCAGAAATTACATAAATATTAATTGTATTAAATGTCTGTTGTTTCAGTTTAATTTAATCTGGAAGTCTCTGTGAATTCTGTCTTGATGACCTATGCTAAAGATTCACCTAGTTTCTTTTTTACTATATCAACAGTACTATGACAACAATACTTGTTCAACTTGTAATAAGACTTGTTTATTTAATTTCAAAGCCTACTAAAAGGCTGATCTCAAATGGAAATGTGTAATATATAATTTCAACAATTCTTGTAGAATGTTACTTTAAATATTTTCATTGTTTTCCATTAAAATAAACTGTAGTTTTGTGATAGTTAATACTGAGACAGTAGACACTGTGAGGTGATTCTCAGAGACACCTCTTTCATACCTGTTGCTGGGTGAGCAATTAGTATGTATAATAGGTAAACGCTTGTCTATATGGACAGAAGTATTGGGACGCCTACACATTACACTTTTGGGAGCTTGTAGGACATCCCATTCAAAATCCATAGGAATTCATTTTGAGTTGGTCAATAATAGCTTCCACTCTGCTGGGAGGATTTCTACAAGATTGTGTCTGTTGAAATGTTGGCCCATTCTTTCAGAAGAGCATTGGTGAGATCAGACATGGATGTTGGATGAGAGGGCCTTGTTCGCAATCTCCGTTCTAGTTCATCCCAAAGGTGTTTGATTGAGCTCTGCGTGGTCCAGTCAAATTCTTCCACACCAAACTCATCCAACCAAGCCTTTACGGACCTTGCTTTGTGCACTAGGGCACAGTCATGCTAGAACAGAAAAGGGCCTTGAAAGGCTTACATACAGTTGCTCGACCTTGGTCACCCATGCCATCCGGTGCACAGTTTTAGTGGTCATGTTAATGCCAGAAGAGGTTTGCAGTTATTATTAGTTATTGAGCCTGCAGAACGTTGGCTACTTTTAGGCACTATGCACCTCAGCACTCGGCAACCCCACTCTGTTCCCAATTCAGGGCTGAGTTGCTGTGGTTCCTAAATGCTTCCACTTTGCAATAATACCACTAACAATTGCAATTGTGGCATCCTATTACTGTACCACACTCAAATACAGTGAGCTCTTCTGAATGAAACGGCTGATTTCAATGATTGAGAGGTGTGGCCCAATACTTTTGTACATAGAGTGTACATTTCACTGACTGGGTAATGATCTTTTATATCAGTGTCAACACACACACACAGGCTCATAACCCTCATCACATGGTATGGAATATTATCTTTCCTTCTGGATAGATAAAAAATATTATTTCTATAAATGTACAATCCAGAATGTGGGTGTTTTGAAGTAATCTGTTCTTTGACATTTGCTTTGTGACATTCAACTGAAGCAAAACAAATTCCACTCATGTGCACACTTGGAATTGTCTGCCAAAATCCAGATGTGTGAACTGGACGCACACATCATGTGGCCATGACAACAACAAGACATCTGGAGTCCATAGCTACTGTAATACTTATGTTCTGCAGATCTCTAAGAGACAAAATTGATTTGAAGCACCTTCATTGACGAAACCTAATAATAATAGAACATGTTTCTTGCAATATATTCGAATAGTACTTCAGACCTGTTATTCCTAAATGAATCAGGCATGATTACGGTCAGCAACACCGAAGGTGTACTTTCCACTCAAAGTTCTAGCTTTAATGAAATGTACACAAACGCAATTGAAACCCTTAATTGTAATCTCTAATAGATGAACAAACAATATACATATTTAGATGGCTTAGAGTGGTCCAATGTTCTAATCAGCTGCCTCCAGTCCACATGTACTTCAGCAGTGTGGCCTATTGCTCAGAATGCCTGAATAACTTTACCATATGATTTTTATATTTGTTAAAATGTAGATAAAATGTAAATGTATTCTTTAGTTCTATAACTGGTAGAATTTTCTGATAGAATTTCTGATAGAAAGTTAAAACCTTCTCTGTCAAACAAATAATTGTAAAATTATATGTTCTAATATATGTGCGCTGTCTGTTAGGCAGATACAGGCTGTTGATCTAGATATAAGCTATCTGCCCAAAAATGAAGGAATATCTAAATAAACTCTCCTTGAGTGCAGTGAGGCAAGCAAATCATTGTACCATCATTGCATTTTATTGAGAGGTTTTCCACTCCGTTTACATAGAGACCCTTATGATTCAGAGGGATATTAAAACTCTGAAACTGGAAATAAACTTTTATTGAATGACCAGTGATGATCATCACTATAAGTACATAATTACATTTATACTGCAAAATCGTAAGAGCAAAGAGGGATGGGACTGTCATGAGGTGGCAAGAACCATCAAACAGATTCGGGAGTGGCTTTTCCTTTGCATCTAAAAGAAAAGGTATATCTCAATTATGAAGAAAATATTTGTATTTCAATTCCAGATTGAGGCTGGAGCAGCAGGTAGCCCTGCTATTAAATAATGTGACCGGTCACCAAACAGTGACTACACTTCTCACAAAAAATTATGGAACCATAAATATTACATTGGGCCTCAAAGAATGAAACATTTTTAAAGATGAAAATCTTTACTGTAAATTGTGTAATTTGTTGAGAGCAAAATAGCAGTCAATGGAATCTAAAATCACAACTCAATTAAGGGCTGAATTCGAACTCACCACCAAAAATCTAATTAAACAATTTAGACTGTTCAAATGTTCATGAATTTCATCACAGCAAAAAATAATGATATTTAATACCAGTCAAAAAGACCATTTACCCATTTACACGTATGGTTTAGTATACTATATATACAGTCCTGTGAAAAAATTAGGACACCCATGAAGTATTTGGTTCTTTAAAAAAATATATGGACTTATGAATATTTTCTTATATCAAACACTATAGATAGATAAAGGTGATGTAAACAAAAACAATGACATTTTAAACATGAAATCATTTATTTAACAAAAGATTTACAAATATACCATTTCCTACTGAAATAAAAGTTAGGACACCCTATGCCCTAATAGCTGGTATTGCCCCCTTGTCTACCGGTCTCTGACAGCGACTGGGAGAACGTTTTTCCCACTCCTCCAAGCTGAATTTTTTCAGGTGTGTGATATTTGAGGGTATTCTTTAATGCACAGCCCCCACAGCATCTCAACAATTTCAAATCACCCCACAGCATCTCAAAAGCATCTATATTCGTAAACAACACTAGAGATTATTTAAAAATGTCCAATAATTTCTGATCTGTTTAATTTAGTGCACATCATCTGTAATGTCTGTTTGTCCGTTCTTGTTTTTTCGACAGTGCCGCTGGACATTGTTTTTCTCCTCCATCAGTGTCTCCTCTCTCTTCAATGAGCCATATGCCTCAACAACATGTGGTAGGCATAGCGACATCGTGGGTGGAAAATTGATTATAACTGGATGATCCAGGAGATACATGTAATGACAGCCCAGAGTGCATCAGTCCCACAATGCAATGTCACCACAAGCTATCAGCCTTAGCGCTCCGGGCTTTGATGCTGCCCTGTGCATGTTCTGAGCCGGTAAGTCTATATGCCCCAGGGGACCGGGTCAACCAATGGGCCCGCAGCCATCTCCTCTTCTTTGATATAATGGAAACGTAGCAACAGACAGCTTTTTATATGGGCTTGATATGTCAGCATCGTGAGCTCAGCTGAATCAGAAGGGGTGACTCTTTTAGCTACGCTGAGTGTAAAGAAGCTGTAACTGATCACGGTTGTTTTTGTGCCAAAACATACGGACCCGCTTCTTGGAATCTTTTAATTTGCCATAATAAATTGTGTAGGAAGGAATGGCGGGGCGACGTGATGAGTGGTTTGAAATGGAATCCTGCATCGAGGGTGAATTACTAGGCACCCTCAAAGAGAAATGTTGAGATCCCTGGGGGATTCAGGAAAGGCCATCCAATCGTACCTCGGACAAGCTGAATAAATGGACGCTATACAGCATTCGGAACTAAAAAGCTTTGTACTGTCTGACTGAACACACAGACAGACATGCGTCCATGAATGCATGCATGTACATACACTCACAGAAAGCACAGGAAGCTATAAACCGTGACGTGGCAGGTAGTAGGTTCTGCAACAAAAACCCCACAAAAGCTAAAAAAAAAAAAAATTCTCATTTCCAGCAAATTACATCCCTGATGTGGTATACACTCTAAGAGTGATTGGTGTCAAACAAACATATTATATTAGTCTATTTTGTTCCCAAAAGCCATTACATTTGTCTCTGAAACCCTTATATGTGATTATTAAGTATGTCTAGAAATCTTACAAGCCATTAAAGATGTATGTCTCTATAACCCTCAAAAGTCATTTTTATGTACAGCATGTCCATTATAACAATACCATTATATGTCTATAACCCTCACATGTCATTAGATTAAGTATGTCTCTACAACTTCACATCTCATTACTTGTATATGTGTATATATGTATTATATCTTTAACATTCACAAGCCATTAACAAAGTCAATAACCCTCACATGTCATTACATAATGTATGTCCCTTTAACCCTCACCAGCTGAAATGACCCTGGTTGGTCTGCCTGAGACTCTCTTTGTGATTGGTTGGCTGCAGTTTGTTTGGGTTTAAACAGTGGGTTGTTGCCGTGGCTTTGGATTCCCACTGTGCGCCGGTCAGCCGTGTTTGCTCTAACTCCAGGTGGCATTGGTGACATGCATTAGGACCCCTCTGCCTTATAATGGAAGAATGAAAGTGAGCCAGAGCGCTGTTGGGCCCAGACGTAACTGGATAAAGGCTGTCAGAGACTCGTCTGCACCACAAGTGGAAACATAGACAGAATCTAATAAGGAGCTCTAACCCGCAGCGATGCAGACAGAATAAAAACAAGGGGTCTCTGAATATGGGCCTTTCAGGTAATTTGGACTCTACTGGGTCTAAACTCTTGTTATTCAGTTACATTTCTCCCCCATGTCTTCTCTTCTCTCCCTTATGTTCCAAGCGTTGGTTTGATTGGAATTGGTTCATTGCTTTTACAAGAAAACATTGCTGTTTGCTGTTTTACCAATCCAATTCAGTTTCATTGTGTCCAACTAGCCGATTCAAGATGGTAGCCTACCTTAGGAATGGTGTTTATCTACAGTGTTCAGTAAGGGGCTTTTTCTCTTAAATTGAGGATAACATCAGTGGGAATAGAAACCACTAGAAAGGGATTGCTGGGGGGGGGGGGGGGGCAGCGCTGGGTCAGCCTGAGGTATCTGATAACATGGTGTCTGTAGGTCTGTCTACATGTGCATGTGTGAGTAAGCGTGTGTCCCGTGTATGTTTTCTTGTGTGCTCGTGTGTGCATGCAGTGCATTGGCTTGCAGGCTTACTGGTATTTATTATGTGACGAATAAATGTGAAAAGATTCCCCCGGACAACGTGTGGGAAGAAATACATTGGTTCGAGAAAGGCCTGTTCATCCTGAGTCATGTTTCACTGAGCTGCAGTGTCATACAGAGAAAATCCAACAGAGAGCCTAATATTCTCCATATGCCCTAGCACACAACTAAACACACGCACACACAGACTCACGCAAGAAAACATCCTAGTCCTGGCTGCCTCTCCTACTCTCTGATCAACACAATACCTCTCGTCTCATCCCTGCTCCTGCCCTGCTTATTGGTTTTAGATCAGAATAACTAGAGAAATATATGCGTAACCCTCCCCTGACATGGCGCCTCGTTTGATGTGGATTATTGAAACACATGCCATTTCTCTTTTTGTTCGGACCTGTGCACACGCTGTGTGGCTTTCCCTATCTGGCTTCCTTAATAGAGAGACCATCTGGAGGAAAAATGCTGATATTCTGTGCTGTAGAGTAGAAAAAATATCATTGAAAAATGCAACAAAGTATTTGACTCATTAAGTTTGAACAGCTCTGTCGCACACATTGCATGGTTATGAATGAGGCCAGTCAGTCCAAACGTTTCACGGACCTAATTTTTAAGCTAGAGGAGAGCTGGCATGTCGAAACAGTAGCTTTCTCTCAGATGTTTATCTGGAGGACTGTCAATTTTTCATAGAAGAAAAAAGAAGGTGTGGTGTAATATGATAGCTGAGCCTTGACTTGCTCCAGGCCAGGATTCTTGGTCATGTGGAAATGTGAAGGGACTTGGTTAGTATTTTTCTGTTCTTGTTTGTGATCCCCATGTACTTTGCTGGAGGTCCAGATACTTGTATGTACATGTTGATTTCTTATAGCTCTACAATTAAAGTAATGTGAGGTATTACTAATAAAGACAAGTGAAAACCCACACGAACAAGGTTGAAGACTATTAAAGGGGCAATATGATACATATATATATTTATAGTACTACTAGCAAAAATTTGACATCTGCAGTTAATGATTTAAGTTATCGTTTCCAATTATATTTTTTTACTAAATGAATCAGAGTGACTGACATATTCCCCATTTAAACGTTCTTGCTGGTTTGTCTGTGTCTTTATCCTCACTTTAGACAAACACAATACTAACTCTCCCACCCTAAACCACCCTGGACTAGTTATCTTGTTATTGTTGAGGCAGGATTCTACACCGTGCTCTTGAAAACCATATCCAAAATATATACATATATAAAAAAACTGAAATGGAAATAATAAACACCAAGCAAACTAATTAGGCGTTCTAAAATTGCATTGAAATGAACATAATTGTTTTTTCTGTGTGTACATCTCATCAAAATCCCCAATGTTTGTTTGTTTTATTTATTTATTTGAATCTTTTTAAAGGTAATTTCTATGCGTGTGCTTGAGTAAAAGAGATGGGAGTTGATTAAGGTTGCATATTTTTAGGAATATTCAGACGTGAAATATTTCTGTGGGAATAAAAGGGGATATATATGTGAATGTACAGAAATATATGCAAAATAATAATAATACCATTGGAAACATTTACCATATCATATGCAGACAGATACATAAACCTTTTACCTTTTCCTGTATGAACATGCAAATAATGAAACCCTTCCAATACCTTGTAGATGAAAGACTAAAGCTTTGGTTGTGTTCATCTCAAGCCTCTCTTTGGACCTTCTCAATGTCCACCCTTTGAACCTCCGTCTCTAACATCCACCTTATCTTTACTGTCACTTTCCAACCTTGTAGAGGATGGCCTGTTGTCAGGCTCAAAACGTCTCAAATTTGCCTGGATGGCCGCAAATTTCTCAACCTTACAAATGATCAGTCTGTTGCATGCTTTGGTGAGTGTGTTCTTAAACAGGGATCGGTTGCGCTCTGAGGTGGCTGATGTTGGTGGGATATGAGGATGGAGGCAAAAGCCTAAGATCCACAAAGTCCCTTCCACCAGGTGGCAGATTAAATATGTTGGCACAATTGCCAAATTGCATCTCCACCTCAGTATAATGGAAGTATACTTTTTACACCAGACAAAGATCTTGTCTTCATCCAGGCCAATGTGTCGAGACATGGTAGTGATGACACCATAGGCCTTGTTGATCTCTGCACCAGAAAGGATGCTCTTGCCAGCATACTTGGGTGACACAGGCAAACAAAGTTATACAATTATAATCTAACTTTATTGATCAATTGAAGCAAAATTCCTCACATTCCCAGGCTTAAGTTTCCAACCCTTTGCATCACTAGAGTTGACTGATATCACGGCTCTGTGCAATCCTGTCCGTAGCCAAGCCTTTGTGCCATGTCTTTCGGGGCATGTATGGGTGTATTATTACTCTTAGTATGGGTGTCTCAGGTATAACTGACAGCTGAAAGGAAGGCAGGTAGAGGGGCCAAGTGCTTTCTCATTCTGGCTGAGAAAAAGCAGACAGGTGATGACGTGGCTATCCAGGCCTACGGATCTGTCTGCAATTGCAATCTGAGCAGAAACCCAAGACTGGAAACAAGTAGCAAAGCTTAGATGAGCATGTTTAGGCATTTACATTAGAAGCCTTGGGGCAGGGAAGCATCCAAACTTATAGACTTGCACAACGTCTGCATAGTTTATCTTGGATGTGTGCTGATGCATTTGTTGACCAAACTCCAGTGAATTCAGACCGACAGATCTGTGATGAATGATATGGAATGGATTGGCTGTTGCAACAGCAACATGAATAATCGCTAATGGTTCAATGTCTGGTTGAGAGGGGAAGAGGGACTAAGCCACGAAGGGGGAGTCAGGGGTCAGAGAAGTAATGTCTGTTTAATAAGTCAATGAGTCTGTGACTATGGCTGGATGAAAAGGAAAAAAAGAGACTGAGTGAGTGAGAAACTATAAAGACAGAACAAGAAACAAGAAAAAGAGAGGAGCCAGAGAAAAATATGGTAACATTAAAAGAGAACCAGAACGAAAGAGAGGGGACGTGGCCTGCTTGCAGCTCTGCAATCTAGAGTGCTCTTCTGGTCAACCTCTGAATGTTTCAACACAAATGACAACGTCCTTGCAGCCCACAGCCCATTAAATAACCTGCCCAACGTGGGTTTGATGCAGATATTGTTTTAAAGTTAACGTGGGTTTGATTCAGATGCTGTTTTGCAGTTAACGTCGGTTTGACTCATATAATGTTTAATAGGTACTGTGAGTTTGATTCAGATAATGTTTTTCTGCCAAAATGGGTTTGATTTGGAGAATGTTTTATGGTTAACGTGGGTTTGATTCAGATCATATTTTTGCGTTTTCATAACTTTATTTTTCATATTACAAACTGATGTGGTTCATAAAAACATAAAAAAAACATTGAAATTGATAGAATCACATTTTTAAGCTGAAAATATGACTGATGTACAAAACATTTAAATGTATTCTTACATTAAATATTATAATTTAAGAAAAAATATTATTTTCAGAATCATACCTTCAATGATTTAGTAGTAAACTGTTTTAGTTTGATGTATATTGATTAAGTAAGTGCTTATCCTTGTACACAAATACACGTTTTTGATCAATTTCACTTGTTATTTAAATGTAAACTTTTTTATAGCTCCCGAACCCTTATTTCCTTGTGCTCAGCTCTTGCATATTCTCTTCCTCTTTTTTTCTCACTCCCTCCATATCTGGCCTGTGCCCTCTGGCCAAGTTGCTTGCTCTAGACAACGTCTGATTCATAGCTGAGTTTCCCCGATGGTCATCTGACTCAAACCCTAATGGGGATTTCGGTCATGCTCTAGCGAGGCACCTTAAGCCAGAGAGAACTGTAGCTCTTCAACCTGTATGCAAGCTGTTTCATCATTGGACATTTGAACAAGTTGTTACATGATATAATTATCCTGCTGGGAGTCATGGTTCCTGAGAAATGTGTTTAGGTGGTGCAAATAAAACATAATAATAAAGTTAAATACTGTATTTATACATAGTTGTGTTGGTTATGTATTAAAAGTATAATTTTTCCCAGGGTCCAATGAGTTCTTGCTTGATGAAATTAAATTAAATCTGACATGGATTTATTTTTACATACTGTAAGAAAATTGTGAAGAGGGTGTTGATATTCTATGCATAACATTTTTGCAATTTCAAAACCAACTGAAATTAAGGTTAATAGCTCTTCCATGCATGTGCTAATAGTTTTTTGGTAACATTTGCATCTGAAAACTACATCTGTCAGATCATGTTAAATGCAACACTGAATTCACCCCAGCGAAAAAATAATACCTATCACTGAGAAGTAGAAATAGTCTATTGTTATTGTGAAGTGTTAAAAATTTAACAATGTGTGTAAATGCTTAAATTAGGATTCATGCTGATGTGCTTCTTTCAGTTAACCAGAATGATATCCAACATTGGGGTAGATTCGTTCAAACCTGTCATAGTAAGTACCTTTTAATTGGTGCTTCATGTATATGTTTTTCACCATTTTTATACTTTGCTATAACATGTTTATCCTGAAAAGTGAAAGCTTACTGTATTTGTGAGGGGTTGCAGTGGTAACTGGTTTAATTTACAAATACCCAACACCAGTCTGTCAGTTAACTTTTTGAAAAGTAACTAATACTGCAATGTGGGGGTGGTTGAACGACCACCAGATTAGTCACTCTAATCAACATCCAAATGCAATATTTTGAATTAGATGTGCCTAATGAATCTTGAATTATTTATATATAATAAATAAAACAATTTAAAGTATTGTTTGTTATTTCCATTATACTTATTTGGCCTTTGACCTGCTCTGATTGTATGGGTTGAATTAGAAGTTTGTTTGGTACACATCCTTGATTAATGATGGTCTAGATCCCGCCCCAAGCTGTTATTGGTTTATTATGGTCAAATCAGCATTCTGACCACATGCATTTGGTCAAAAGTATCATCCCGCCCACAGCTGATATTCCTGAAGTGTTTTGTATTATTTGACAATTTCAGCTACATTATCATTTTGAGAATTTCAGTCACAATCCAGATGCTTCTGTGCATTTACAGTACAGATTATGATCTCAACTCTAGTTAATGTATGCTGTATATGTTCTTTTGTAGACTTGTTGCAGCCTGCCACTAATTGCTTCATGTTTCTTAACCTCTGATATTAAATAGTGTGAAAATATGCCTTGCGGCTATTTAAACAAACATTACAAAAATATTAATATAGTTTTTGGCGTAAGGGAAATGCCCATTCAAAGTAGTGTTCTTTATCTCTGTCAACAATTTGACAAATAGCAGTAGGCATTCCAAACAGTAGACAAGAGATCTTTTAGCTTTAGTACATTTCATAGAGAATAACAACCAGCTTCAAACAATACAGGCCAAAATATAGGTCTATTGAATATAACACAAGACAAAGTAGGTGCATAATCTGCACATGTGCAAAAGCTTGCAGGTCCTTAACATAAGTGTTAAGTTGTATCAGAACTTCAGATAAGACAGATGTGTAACTACCGCCTTTCTCAAATAGAGTAAAATCCTTATCATCAGCAAATCAACAAATATCATCATGTTTACAAATTGAAAAATGGTATTTCATTTTTGAAACCAAAAATAGCAACATTAATGATCTGGTCAAATTAAAAACACTGCAACTCTTCTGAACAGTTTTCACTGAAACTTTGCTTTGAAACACTACATACATTAGTTCCAAAAAACTGAAGCTCATAGTGCTCAACTGTCATTGAACTGGAAAAAACAGACAATACTCAATGCTAAATAATGCACAGACTAATCTAATAGCACTGTTAGACTTTTAAAAGAGCTTACCTTTCCAGAAGTACCTTCTTTTGCTCTACCTCTTCATGCAGACAAACTGATTGGTTTAATTATGATTGCGCCGATTACATTAGTCTTTGCTGCTCTCCTTTCTTTCTCAGCCTAAATCACAACGATCTACAGAGTTAGGGTTTGGAGTGCCGTGTGGGTTTCTAGTCCCCTGTCTCTCTCTCTCTGCTGTTACTTTCTCTTTTTTGTTGTCAGTCATTAGAAGAGAGGCACTTACCGTAGCGATGACCGGTAACCTCCCAGAGTTATGCACGCAACCCGGGCCAGCTCCCGGACAGCAGAGCAGTGAGGGGCTGGTTCACTTTAAAGAGCACTGTGTCTGTTGGGCAGAGGGTACGCAGAGGCGGGAGAGTGTTGGAAGGAAACTACCGGGACCCGTTAGGGTGGCGACGAATAGCTGAAATAGAGGGAGAGAGAGAGGAAGGGAGAGAGTGCGCGACGCCTGCAGTCGTTTTCGCTTCCTCCGTTTGTGTAACTTAACCTCAACGCACACACACAACCAGTTTCAGCCCATCCAACAATGGTTATCTTCTTTTTTATGCCATTTAACTCCCCCAACTCCTGAGAGTGGCGATGAGCTCAGCGCATTCTCCTGTTTCAGGGCCGGGGTGTCTTGGCGGAATGTGAGGGCAGACTCAAAGAGAGGCAGAGGCGCTCCAGAGGTTGGAGGGCACCTGAGTGGGGTGAGGGGGGGGGGGTTGTTATGGGTTAGAGAAGGGTTGGTTTCCAGTGAAATCGCTGAGAACCAAAGAGGAGTTATGGGGATCAGGGGTCAGACATGCTGTGGGGCTTGACGAGTGCCCAGGCTGATGGAGGGCTGCGAAGGCAATGGACAGAATGCATTTGGCCCCATTTACACTCCCTCAGTGGGCGACAACCCACAGTCAATATATCGCTCATTCAGTAACAGTTTTTCCCCATAACATTTTTTTTATTCAGTTTGAACCGAGACAAGAGCCGAGGTGTGTGTGTTTTACTGTCTAATGGTGAAGGAAAAAGTGACAGATGCCTCCTTTATTGAAACTCAGGTCCATATCTGTTTACTTGATTTCCATGTATTTCTGTTCCACCTGAGGAGAGTATATGGAGGTGTGAGATCGAGAGCGTTACTGTTATTTGTTCCTTATGACTAACTCCATAACGTACAAAACTATCCAAACAGAACAGATACCAACTTGCAAAAAATTAAAAAGATTATTCAGACACAAGCATAACCGACTGTCCTGGTACACCATATTTGTTTACTCGCTTTGCTAGTTGTTACAGATTTGAACTTGTAGCTTAAAACTGCTTCAGGGGCTCTGAGAATGTGCTTGTATTAGGTAGAGGCGGTGTGAGAATGAACACTATGTCCCAAATCACAGAATCTTGATCTCCTTCTTCCCCTTGTGGCTGATTCATGAGCTAATTGCCTGCACGATTAGGCTTTCCAGGAGTCTCTGTTAACTCCCTCCTCCTTACAGAATGGGAGCTAGAAGTTAGAATGTAGAGGGCACACCCGGTGGGCCATTTCCATCACGATGCAGAGATAGCGAACTGCTTGTTTTCGTGTTCTGATACCGCTGCTGCTGGAATCTTGACAAGCACAGGGGAGGTCTAATATGTGAAAAAGAGTATGGTATAAGATTTTTTATTTTTTTTTGGTCCATCTTTGTCTATAGTTTATCAGATGTTGTTTGTGTCCAATGCATGGCGTTTAGTTTGTCAGCGTACTGACAGCATATTGAGTGGTTCACTACCAATGCTTTTAACTAATGTAGTATGTTAATGCATTGTCATAGGCTGACAGGTTGAACTTGTAGTTGACGTGGAGTACAATCCTCTGGTGATTCGTCGGATCTGTCTGGGCCAGGTTAGTGTTACACCACCCGACAAGTCCTACTTAGTAACACTTAGCCTTGGTCATGACCCTTCTGTGTCTTAAGGAATAATCCACACTACATCAACAGGAAAATAACTTTAAAATATTCTCCCTTTCCCCATCCTAAAATAATTACAGCCCTGTGTATTTACACTTTGGTCACTGGCTTAAGTAATTGCAGACCAATTTACTTCCTGAATCTCGATTAGAACGATGTGAGAGACAGAGCGAGAAAGAGTAAAAGCTTTCCAACTAGCTAAGATTATATGTGCAGGTTGCTATGGTTAGGAGGCATAAACATGCCTTGGGCCTGAACCTTGTAAAAAGAAACAGCTTAAATGAAAGTTGTTTTATTATCTTTTTTTGATGAAAACAAAAGAGATTTTTTCTGTTTCTTAGGGAGCAATAAAGGTTTGATATTCAGCAAACTTACAGTACACATTCCCTATCTCTGTCGAACAACTAAACAAACAACCCCAGTGCACACATCAAAGACATAACATAACCTCGAATTATCAAACTTTCTTATACCCAGCCCTCATCTTTCTTATACATTGCAAGCACAAGCCACCAGTTGAAACCGCAGTCGAAGGGCTCAAAATGAAATTAAAGTGTACGTTTATTGTGCAAACGACTACCTCTCTTTATGGTGTTTTGATTCTTAAATGAAAACATATTCCAGGAAAACCCTGACACAGGCCTCTTGCTGGGAGCCCACAACCTTGAAGTGGAGCAAGAAGGAGAGAGAACAAGAAAAAGAGAGAGTGTGTTCTTGCTCTCCTTTCCACCTATGCAAGCTGGGTTGAGGCTGCCGCTACGCTGCCCGGGATGCCTGGCTAATTACATCATTTTGGGATGGCATGAAAGCACTTTACAAGTGAGAGCAACTGAAATGCTTTATTGCTCGCAAAATTACCAATTAAAAGGCAACACCTGGACACACCGCTGTGGCCTCAGCTAGGCTATCTAACATGGCCGCCGTCTCTCTCCTATCCGGACAGGACAAACGCCAAAGGGGCCCCTTGAGAATGTTTTCCTTTCCATTTTTTTTTTCACTCCTAACTTTTATTTGTCAAAAGTTACCGACAATGTACCTTCACATTCGCTCGCAAGGCCCATAAGTCACTCTTTGACGTGCTCTTAGTGGTATTAATAAAGGCTGTTTCCTATAGGGAGCGAATGGCACGGGTACAACGTCAACTTATTTCAGGGCAAACTACCGAAAAAGAAAACACTTCTGATTCTCCAGTCATCATGCACCCCCCAAACCTAACCCCTCATCAAATTAAGACTACCCCCCTCTTAGCACAGTCAGAAATATGACACATAAAGGCCCCATGCAGCTGCATCTCCATGCAGCTTGTGCCCACAATCACGCACAAGACTGTGTTCGCGTGTTTCCTCAGCGTGGAGGTCCTCATCTGGCCTTGTCACATCCTATGGTAGCACAGACTCATTTTGTAGCACTGCACCCTTTTCAAGCTGCAAGGCCCACTAAATAAAATAGCTGTCACAGCCGCAGAAGGGATTAGAATACACTGCTGTGCCACGGCGACACTGTGGATGACTGCAGCACATTGACAGGCGATGGTCGTGGTGACAACAGTCCTACCAGGAACACAAAGAGTTGTCACCCGGTGCCTTATTTAGCAGGAGTTCTGGGAGTTACTACAGTAAAGACAGACTGGCACAATGCACACAGCAAAACTGTAGTTGATGAGTGTCGCTCATTAGCTTTCGGTATCTGTGTGTTTGGTCAGTGTGATGAAACACAATGATCTCTTTCAAATGAGATGATATTGTAATAGCAGTACAACTTGTTCTGTGATGCTCACTCTCTTTTGCCACTATAGTTAGGAACCACAAACAGATTCATCCTTCTAAGAAAAGGGATATTATGCCTTTCATATGCAAATAATTGATTCAGTGCTTTTATAGAGTCTCACAATATAAGGTCTGGTTTCCAGTTTTCAAAGTGCTGCATTTCCCCTTGTTTACCTATGACTTGAGTTACGTTACTTTTATAAAATACGGTAGCACGTACCTCTTTTTGCATTCCCATTCAATAGTAATGGAGGCAAAAAAATATATATATTTCATGCCTGGTCTATGTGCCTGCTGTAAGTTGCTGAGGACCGTTTCCTGACCAAGACTGGCAATGTTGCTCTGTGTGAGCAAAGCTACAGATTATTCGGATAAACAGCCATTGTGTTATGTTACTGTAACAAGGCCCGCAGAAACCGGGTTCAAATAGTGTTTGAAATAAATCTTTTAAGTACTTGATTGAGCAAGCCTGGCTCAACAAAACCAGTGGAATAGTCCGGAAAATCCTGCTTATCTTTCTTTCCAGGCAATGCTCAGGCAGACGCTTTTCCGAAAAAATAAAATCAGTAGTGTTTGAGCCCAGTGTGTTCTGATTCTAGCTAGTGTCCCACCTGTGGTGTTACAGCCTTTGCCAGCTCCAGTCAGAGATGATATCCATTTGACTCACTGAAATATTCATAAATGCACCTGGGGCAGCGGGAGGTTGTGTTTGTGTGTGCGTGGTAGTTGGAGTGTGCATGCTTGTTCACATGTACATGTATGTCTAACAATGGCAACATGACAACTGTGCTATTTTATCCCCCGTCTCAGAACCACACACTAAACCAAACATCCATCTCCATTTGACAAAAGGACCTTCCTTGAAAACGAATGTGCTGGAATAATATCTAGCATTGATTCCCCACATTTTTATCATGTTCTTGGGATACAGCATGAAATAACTTAAAGGAGTTGCAGTCGAGCTTGTTCCAGAATTCGATCTTACACTTTGATTAAATGAGTTCCATGATTTCTTGAGTGAGTGAGTGAGTGTATCAGGACTGACTTGGCTCTTGTTCCCTGGGCTCAATCTTTTCCCCTTTTCTTCAAATCAGCATGGAGTGTAATATATGGAGCATATCAGTGATTACGGCCCTTTAAAGTAATACAACCAATACGTCTGGTCCTGGAGGATTCAGTCAGACTCACAGTATTATGTGTTCTCTATTCTGAACCACCAGTGGACCTTATTACACCATTACACAGTTCACCCGCTGGTCTCATTCCCTCCCAGTTATCTGTCTTTCTATATCCTTCCCTCCCTCGTTGTATTCTAAGCTTTCTGCCGGTGATCCCTGCTATACTTTTCACGTCCTTGTTCGAGGTTGAAGTAAGGGGATTTTCTTTTGTTTGATACATATTTTCTGAAGCCACACCTGCATGAGGCATGTAGCCTTTCATCGTGACGTGCACAAAGATTCCAGTACCTCTGTCTTTTTTTGAGTATTGGATATCACTGAGACTTAATTGAGTTGGAATGAAGTTCTGAAGTAAGTGTTTTCTTTTTTTGTTTTTTAAAGTCCTCCAGACAAAATAAACACTTTGTCTGTCTCACCGTTTCTTTTTTCCCATAGCCTAAGTTGTGTCCATAAACGTTAGAAGCAGGCAGATTAGTTCACTGCCTGAAGCCTCCCTGGCTGATCCTATGTAAACACACCAGAACAGAAATCCTCCTAGTTTAAAGCCAGTGTATCGAAAGCACAATGAGTGCATTGTCTCAGGTGAGACCACACCTGGCCATCGAGAGTGCTTACTTTGAACATCGGCTAACTTTTCTCTCTGTATCCCAAAACATACAGCCCATGGGCCATTACACGTCTCTATTATCAAGACCTCACTGAATCTGCCATCTATGCAGGTCGAATAATGGAATGCATGTACTCGTGTGTGCAGAAACGCAGAGGGAAAACCAAGGGGGGAGTCTTGTTTATTTCTATCAGACACTGTTTTCCCGTTTGGCTGCTTGCCTACAGTCAGACATGCTCCATCCCCATCCTCTCCTCCTCTTTCCCCACCCCTTCTACTTGTCCACCTCCGCCAGCCCTGGGCTCCGCAGCACCAGCTGTTGAATGCATAAGTCCCAAAATGGATCCTCAGCTGCTGCAATGGCGGCCGGAGGAGAGGCAAGGCAGGGAGAACGGCATGGACAGATGGGTATCTATGGGCTGAATACTATCAGACCTGGGTTGAAATTCTATTTGATCTTTCAAAATGATTCAATTGTTTCCTTTTGCCTGCCCTTAAAGCCAGATAGTTTTACACTTGTGGCTGTTCCTATGGGGGCCATTAATGCAGACAGGATTACAGCGTATCCACAGCGAAAGTGTTTAAAAAGACGACAAATAGTTTTGAACCCAGGTCTACCTTTACTGTTACTGTATACGCATATGCTCCTGTTCTATGGCAACAGGGATCTTTTTATGTTGTCAGTTTGGTTACATTGGTTTGGTTACATTGTGAAGTAATTTGTCAATTGTTCTCAAAGCCAAGGATATTAAGGGTCTGATGCTCGAAAAAAACCTTGTTTGAGGATTGAACACAATAATCATTTTGTCAAAAAGGATCACTCACAATCCTTCATGATATTTCGAACAATGGCCATGTTCCATGCATGTTGTGGCATTACCATATTATGTCATTGTTCTCAGAGATTTAAATCTGAAGAGGATATGACTGTGTTTTGAGTTTTCAAGGAGGTTAACCCCCTAAATAGTCGTGTAAAATGACACAAATGCTCCATTTTGAAAGTATAATTCCCTTGCTATCTGTTTCTAAGAGCCGTTTTCACAAATGTTCAGTTTACATTTACACTTTCATTTACAAGGTGCGCGGGTTAAGTTAGAACTTTATTGACTATTGTATCATGTTTCATGCTGAAGCCTGGTAGCTTGGTAAAGTGTTTCATTGTTTCGCCATCGGGTAAAATCTGACATATTTTAACAGCAGCAAGTTAAAGCTTTCAAAGACCCAGCCTGAGGCGAGTTCACCTCTTGAACAGTTTGATTGCGTAAACTCCTGAGCGGCAACAAAGGCGGCTTTGTGAACACCTCTCCTGTAATTAACTCTACATTCACTTTGACAGCTGTTTCCCTTCCCAAAGTTTCAAATGCATTAGATAGGAATACCTGTGGAACTATTGGGAAGGTAGTCAATACATTAGCGTTTACAAATCACACCATTGATGAAATTGGGTGAGAGTTCATGCTGTGTTTGGGATGATGCCATACACTTTGATTGACTTTTAGTACCATGGGTTGCGGTATCTAGCTCAAAATATTTCTAAACTTGTGTTATGTACCTGAAGGATTAACAGATCAGACTGTGTTAGAGACAAATCATCACTCTTGATTGGAACATTTTTGGTACACAATTTTGGTTATTATCATACTTTATGAATGTTGAATGAAACTGTATATTTCAGTTATAATTTGTCATTTCACCCTCCCCTACCTACCTCAGTCCATTAGACTATAACCCTCTGCCCTACTTATCTTAGTCATTTGACTGTAAGACTATCCACTACCTACCTTAGTCATTGGACTATAACAGTATCCACTACCTACCTGAATCATTAGACTATAGCCCACTCCCCTACCTACCTCAGTCATTAGACTATAACCCTCTCCCCTACCTGCCTCAGTCATTAGACTATAAGACTATCCACTACCTACCTTAGTCATTAGACTATAACCCTCTACCTTACCTACCTCATTCATTAGACTATAACACTATCCACTACCTACCTGAATCATTAGACTATAGCCCACTCCACTACCTACCTCAGTCATTAGACTATAACCCTCTCCCTTTCCCTTCTTCAGTCATTAGACTAATGCCCTCCCCAAATTAACTTATTCTTTGGACTATAACCCTCTCCCCTACCTACCTCAGTCATTAGACTATGATGACGGAGGCAGCATTTTAACCATCAAGATAACAAGGAAATGAGTTTGAATTAAAGAAAAATACAATTATTCCTGGCTAATGATATATAATTGTATTTTTTTTAAAGTATGTTGGAGTTCCCCAAGCTGCGAGTTTGGATTGGATGTGTGGGGTTGCTTCCTCAAGGCTTTTATCTTGGTTATTATTTCAGTACACGGTAACATGAGTTGTGCTTCATGGGCTTATCATGTATCTGCTCAAATTAAATCAAGATATCTGCTTTCGCACTTGGATAAACAATTTAGAAAGCTCTGATGCACAACACTGAGAACAAATTGCATGCAGACACAGAGAGACAAAGAGAGACAGTGGGGAGCATCTCTTATAAGAGTTTCTCTGTAGTAATTTTGTTATATAAAAATGTTTTATGGTTTTCCAATAAAAAATGTAACATGGTTTTCCTAACAGGTGACCCTTGCAAATTATGCTAGCCATACGGCAAAAATTATGGAGGAACTAAATTTCTCTCTGGTTTGAAGATCTCAAGGCTGCAGCGTACAACGCTGGTCAACATACCAGAATCGGATATCAATATTTATTAGTACATAACTTCATTGTACAGTTTGTCACAGGAACTTTGCCCATCAAACACAATAGACCCAGTCGGTACTCCCGTGAATTGTTTAGTTTAGTATAAAATCTATTTAAATGTTTTCTACTTTTTTTCTGAACAAATTAAGAGAGATAAAAGTGAGATCAAGACAGAGAGTTCTACAGCATTAATGTTTTTTGCATTATAGACATCGAATGGATTTAGTGTTGGAAAGCCACATAGGAGTAGGTCTTAAGCCACAGCAGATATTGGATATGTGGTTCAGCAAAACCTTTTATCTGACCAAATTCAACAAGATGACACTGCCACATGCTTAATTCCACACTGTGGCCCAATCTTAATTCCACACTGTGGGAGTTAGAATTGAATGCTTATCATTCGCATATATTACTGGAAACTCAGCTCATGCTTGGTCAATTATTTATTTCATATACTTTGAAGGCTATTAAGCTGATCTTTATCAAATCTATACTGTTTTCAAAAACAGCACACTGCACAGAGCCTATGCCGTTTTATTAAAGTGTTCAGTGCTTAAGTTGCTAAACATAACCACAGGATATTTAGACGTCCGTTTTTTTGGTCAAACAATAGTTTCTATCCTATGGCACATCTGCAGTGATGCATAATTGAAGAGCACAGCTCACACAGTTCTTGGAGAAAATGAAGACCCTTGGCAGAGAGAGGGCTAGAGAAAGAAAGAGCTGAACAGAAAGATTGCTTGAGAGAGAGCTGGACCAACATAGAGAGAAAAAGATGGACAGTAAGATCAAAAGAGAGGAAGACAAAGAGGGAAAGAGAGGATTTAGAGGTGTTAATATATTGTTCTATGTTGTAACATACCCTCTGTTAGTACTGAAAAAACAACTGTTTCTATCCTATGGGCTTGCTCCTCTGCAGGGATGCATAATTGAAGAGCACTGATAATTTGCTCACACTGTTCATGGAGAGAGGAACTCTGGCCTGGGGATGGAATACACAGAATATGATGGATTCATCCCTACATAGATGGAAAAGTAAAGTAGAAAAGAAGAATAACAAAATGTGAGCTAGAAAGAGTAAGGGTATTTTGATGTTGAGGAACATGCATTGTTGTTAAAATGACACACCTGCCAATAGAGTAACCTACATGTCTACAGAGAAACCAAAGTAGCAATAAAGAGACCTAATGGGCTATAAAGAAACCTACTGTAACTGGTTATTGAGAGACATAACTGGCTTCACAGAAACATACAGACATTGGTAGAATTGCTTTATATTTGCACCCAGCATGTGCAATAAATTGCAGAAACCTTTGAAGTTGGATGAAATGGTGCCTCTAGGCCATTTTATGTTATAAGTGTAAATGCAGTATCTTATTTTGTATTGTATCAGTTTCTCTTAATGTGTAGTTTGTATTGTAATTGTGTTTCTTAATGTGTCCTTCTTATGTGTTTATATTAAAACGCAACGTTGACCTTGTTCGTTGTTGTCAAATTATAAATACAGCCAAACAAGAAATGTTTCATAAATACACAAAATTATAAATAAATAATAATAATTAATAATAATTAAATAATAATAATTAATTAATAAATAAAGACAATTCATAAATTCTTATTGTCTCAATCTCAATTTCAGTAAGCTGTTTTACAAGCAATTAATATTTTTTTACTGTGACACTTTTATAGGACCTACAAAGAATTAGAGCGCATAGTGTTCCCTCTCCCAGTTATAATTTGCATATTCCAACCTGCAATTGCTTGAAATTTTGTGCTGTTGCAGGAAATAACTTCTCCGTTGACCACCAGGCTTAGTGACTCACTAAATAGAAAAGAAGAATATTATCAACAAATGGTGTTATATGCAGTTCTAAGCTCTGGTCTGAAAAGTGTAGCCTACATCAACATACAGGTAAAAAAAGAGCAGTGGCTGGCAAATGTCAATAGAATTCTACTCTAATGTCTTATATTTTATGAAAAAACGTTGTATTAAACAACGCTGAAATGTCCCACCTTGCTTTGTTCCATTTTGTTCTCTGTGTTTCCCAGTAAATACATCTTTAGTTACAATGTATTTAATTCCATACAACATTTAGTAAAACAAAAGTAATTTTTTTATTGTAGGAATGTAAAGTAAGGTTTCTGCACATCCAAATTTTACAATATACAAAGTCAACTGCAAAATGATGAGAAAAGCTGTTTAAACGGTCACCGAGGCCTAGAGGACGGCGCAAGGCCTATAAACTTCCCTTGGTCACGTTAGGCCTCGCTCGTGTCTCGCAACCCCGGGACCTGGCAAATCTCGGGGCTGGTCACGTTGACCTTGAGGACGGCGCGAGGCCTTTATGCTTACATTACCGACTTTTTGGGCAGCGCGGGGTTAGGGCTATGTGCTTCCCTTAGTACCGTCACTAGGTGACCCGGTCTCGTATGTGGCTTGTCGTAACGTCAAGGCCGCGTTCACCCCGAGGACAGTGCAAAGGTCCTGCTCGGGATGATGCGCCACAGCGCCCCTCACGCGGCCCGGACGTGTTGACCCGTAAGGACAGCGGGAGGGTTAACACTTGTGCGGTCCTCTGGGTCATCGTGACCACGCCAAGTTTATAGGCCTCCCACGGTCCTCTGGGTCTTAGTGACCGTATAACACTCGTCGTGACCAGGTCCGGGTTCGCCCCCTCCCGGTCCGCGCGGGTCGTGCTGACCGCGCCCTCGAGCGGAATGTACTAATACCCGCGCACGCACACGGCACGTTAGCAGTCGGCGCGCTCAGTCATCGGCTAGCAACACTACTCATGGCTGTTTGTGTTTGTGTGAGTATCTGTCTGTGAGTATCTGTTTGCACCCGACCCTAAAGACCCTGAGTCTCTCCTCTCGCCAGAGGACGCTGTCCTTTCCGGCAGTACATGCCTAGCAAGCCCGCGAAATACGGCATCAAGTCCTGGGTGACCTGCGACACCAAGTCCAGTTACGCTTGGAGCCAACGAGCGGCCGGCCCAAGAAGAACAAGGGCCTGCGGGTCGTGCGCGACGTGACGCCATGCCTCGAGGGGCCGCGCAACGTCACTTGCGTCAATTTCTTCACCTCGTACGAGCTTGAGCGGACCCTGCTTGGCACCGTGCGCAAGAACAGGTCCAAGCTCCCGGCTGAGCTGCTGGTGTCCAAGGGACGAGCGGTGCTCTCGTCTGTGTTCGCGTTCACGGCCCAGCACAACGCTCCTGTCCTACCTGGCCAAGAGGAGCAAGAACGTGCTCCTCATGAGCACTCGGCACACGGCCGCGGCCGAGATCTGCGAGCACCGGTGGGACAGGAAGCCGGCCATGATCCTGGACAACCATAGTGCCAAAGGCAGCGTGGACACAAAAGTATTTAGTCAGCCACCAATTGTGCAAGTTCTCCCACTGAAAAAGATGAGAGAGGCCTGTAATTTTCATCACAGGTACACTTCAACTATGACAGACAAAATGAGAAAACAAAAATCCAGAAAATGACATTGTAGGATTTCTTATGAATTTATTTGCAAATTATGGTGGAAAATAAGTATTTGGTCACCCACAAACAAGCAAGATTTCTGGCTCTCACAGACCTGTAACTTCTCCTTTAAGAGGCTCCTCTGTCCTCCACTCGTTACCTGTATTAATGGCACCTGTTTGAACTTGTCATCCTTATAAAAGACACCTGTCCACAACCTCAAACAGTCACAATTCAAACTCCACTATGGCCAAGACCATTGAGCTGTCAAAGGACACCAGAAACAAAATTGTAGACCTGCACCAGGCTGGGAAGACTGAATCTGCAATAGGTAAGCAGCTTGTTGTGAAGAAATCAACTGTGGGAGCAATTATTAGGAAATGGAAGACATACAAGACCACTGATAATCTCCCTCGATCTGGGGCTCCACGCAAGATCTCACCCCGTGGGGTCAAAATGATCACAAGAACGGTGAGCAAATATCCCAGAATCACACGGGGTGACCTAGTGAATGACCTGCAGAGAGCTGGGACAAAGTAACAAAGCCTGCCATCAGTAACACACTATGCCGCCAGGGACTCAAATCCTGCAGTGCCAGACGTGTCCTCCTGCTGAAGCCAGTACATGTCCAGGCCCGTCTGAAGTTCATTTGAGAGCATTTGGAAGATTGGGGGAATGTCATATGGTCAGATGAAACCAAAATAGAACTTTTTGGTAAAAACTCAACTCGTCGTGTTTGGAGGACAAAGAATGCTTGATTGCATCCAAAAAACACCATACCTACTGTGAAGCATGGGGGTGGAAACATCATGCTTTGGGGCTGTTTTTCTGCAAAGGGACCAGGACGACGTGAGATAAGATTTTTTGTGAAAACCCCTTTCCATCAGCTAGGGCAGTGAAGATGAAACGTGGCTGGGTCTTTTAGCATGACAATGATCCAAAACACACCACCCGGGCAACGAAGGAGTGGCTTCGTACGAAGCATTTCAAGGTCCTGGTGTGGCTTAGCCAGTCTCCAGATCTCAACAGCATAGAAAATCTTTGGAGGCAGTTGAAAGTCTGTGTTGCCCAGCAACAGCCCTAAAACATCACTGCTCTAGAGGAGATCTGCATGGAGGAATGGGCCAAAATACTAGCAACAGTGTGTGACAACCTTGTGAAGACTTACAGAAAACTTTGACCTCTGTCATTGCCAACAAAGGATATACAACAAAGTATTGAGTTAAACTTATGTTATTGACCAAATACTTATTTTCCACCATTATTTGCAATTAAATTCATAAAAAATCCTACAATGTGATTTTCATTTTGTCTGTCATAGTTGAAGTGTACATATGATGAAAATTACAAGCCTCTCATCTTTTTCAGTGGGAGAACTTGCAAAATTGGTGGCTGACTAAATACTTTTGTGTCCACGCTGCCTTTGGCACTATGGTTGTCCAGGACAATTGGTGGCTGACTAAATACTGTAAAACATGTAAGTATGTAATTACTAAAAACATGTAGGTCTTGTCCGGGGGGCAGGCTGCAGGTGCTGGGGCCCATCTCCCCGCTCGCTGTATGTCCGCGCCGATGTCCCAAGAGACAGGACCCACGATGCATGACGCAGGTAGAATGGGTGTGTTCCTGGGTGTTTCTGCCCCCTGGTTATGAAGACAGGAGAGTGTGTCCGCCCTGACATTCTTCGTCCCTGGTCGGTATGTCAGGGTAAACTGGAAGCACTCGAAAGAAGATGGTCCATCTGGCCTGGCAGGAGTTGAGGCGCTGTGGTGGAAAATACTTCAGTTTCCATCTCAAAAGGATGCAAGAACTTCTGAGGTTTTGGAATCAAATAGACTTTAATGAATGTCATCATGAAGCCGGGCAGTTTCATCATGAAGCCCCCCTGATCTCAATAGATCCTAAAAGAAGGCCTAGGAAGAGTTACAACAGGTAGATAAGATAGCAATTAGCTGCATTCCCAGAAAACAGATCCAGACTTTGCCCAGAAAGCCAGGCCACGGTGTCAACTGGTGAATTTTATGACTTTACTCTGTGTCCTAGTACTATCGCTTAGAGCATTCTTGACTATGTAAATAGATATTGATTAGCATTATTTATCAATACATGCAGTTCAATATATTCATTGCTTATGAGTATATTGACAACGTATTGATTATTAAAATGTTACTTTTATAATACTATGGTTACTTTATTGATTCCTTGAATTCATTATGTGAACATGTGAAACACAAAAATTCCCCTACAGCGCCACGCTGCCCTGATTTATTCCAAGTTCCGATGGTTCGTCAGGACTGTGAACGGCTCCCGGGCGCCCTCAAGCCAGTGTCTCCACTCCTCCAGTGCCAACTGCACTGCCAGTAGTTTACCGTCACCCACGTCGTAGTTCCTCTCCACAGCCGTCAGCATCCTGGAATAGTAGGCGCATGGGTGGAGTCTGGGGGGTGTTCCGTGACGCTGGGAGAGGACCCCCCCCACCCCGACCTCGGAGGCGTCCACCTCGACCGTGAAGGGCTTACAAGAGTCCGGGTGACGAGGCCTTGTATCTTTGTTAGATACAACATATGCTTGCTAACGATGCCTGCTTCATTAGCATCTGTCAGTCTGTCTACTACATATTGTACATGAGTGTTACTTTCTTTAACAAGCTTAAATGAAATCATTTTGCTATTTATCTAACTACTGAACATTCAGTAGAACAAACAATGTCCGTCTTAGAACTAATTACCTTGCCATAAGCAAATGATCATTAAAAAAAGCAGTGACGCGTTAATGTTGATGCTTTTTCAAAATTGTTGTAATGTGATAGATAATGTTTTTTTGCAATTGTTTGTAATCATTACAGCAGGACACTGAACTCCACATGAGCATGATGAACTTTGGTATTTTAAAACAAACTATTGTTTTCAAATGCTTATATATCGGTCTTCTAAAAAGTATTTGTTGTTTATTCTTCAATACATTTTTAGAGAGGTAGCATACTTTCACTGTAAATGCATTCAAGATGGCGCAGCGGATTGCAGCCTCATTGTTTGGTGCGTGTTGTTTTTTTCTTGTTTCATTTGTAAACTCTGTTTTCTGTTGCGATACACAAAGCTCTTTTACCAGAAATGAGATCATAAACATCAGAGGAACAACTCCAGCTGATTTATTTCCTACGTTCTTGCTAACATCGTTGGAATTACTGGACATTCTAGTCAAAGGTGCCCCTTACCTTTGTTCATGCAGTAAAACTTTGCAGAAGAGGGAAACAAGCTGGTGTGCTCATAAGACTCCGCAATTGTGGACATCACACACTGTTACCTAAAATAATTCTCTCCAATGTACGTTCTGCTACTGGCAGGAAAGGACAGAGACTTTTAATCATCTTCAGTTTTGTGTTTTACAGAGACATGGCTGCTGATACTGGACTCTGCTCTGCAGCTGGCAGGCTTCCTACTTTTCAGAGCAGATCGCAGCACGGAACTCTCCGGGAAAATGATGGGAGGAGGTATCTGTTTTTACACTAAAGTTGGCTTGGTTCTCCTGCTCTGGAATCATTCTATATAAACTGTAAACCTTATTACTCCTCCTGTGAGATCGCATCATTCATTCTGGTTGGTGTTCACATTCCACCGCAGGCTAACGTGAAGGCGCAGAGGTGGAACAGATGGAACTCCCTATTCCCTATTGTCCTTGGGGACTTTGACATGGGAAATCTTAACCACAAACTCCACAAATACAGACAATTAATTAAATACAGTCAGCAGTGCCTATCATGCTGTCCCCCATGCTGCACTGGGTCACTCTGACCACGTCATGGTCCACCTGATTTCTTCATACAGACAGAAACAAAAGCTCTGTAAACCTGTTGTGAGGACATCAAAGCAGTGGTGCGGTGAGGCTATAGAAGATCTTCGGGCATGCTTAGACTGTAATGACTGGGATGTTTTCAGGACATCTTCCAACAGTCGGGATGAGTTCACAGAGGCTTTGACATCATACATCAGCTTCTGCGAGGTCTGCTGTATTCCATCATGCACCAGAGTGAGTTATAACATTGACAAACCCTGGTTCACAGCTAAACTCATGGGCTAAAAATGTGCCCATGAATCTACAGACAGGGACGTATTTACTGACACGCAATGGTCACTAGATGGCGCTTCTAGTACGGATCCAATGTCAAGGCAGAAACTTTTGGGTGTCTGTTTTATCTTGTGTCAAAGTGTTTTAATTGAGTGTTGCCTCTGTTTTCGAGGGGTTTAACGATTGCCATAACTACAGTGTGTAAAGACTCCGGTCTGGCTTGGTTTTATACATGGTTTCTACTATCGCGATCAACATTGCAGTGGGGAAATATTGGTGGAATAATACAAATTGCAAGCTAGAAAATATAAAATCAAAATGACTTTGGCAACTGAACTGGCGATGTCAGGGAGATTGTCTTGGGCATTCACCTTACTGTCGATCTATGGCCTATGTCCATGTTACGTTTTCAATTTCACAATAAATCGACCTGCTCACAAAACCAAACTATCACTAAATAAAACAAGTGACATTGAAAAGAACAAATTAAGAACATCAAACATGTTCCAGCAATTGAAAAACAAACTTAAAAAACAGGGAACAAATGTTTGATTGAGTGTTGCTCGGTTTTTGAGCTTAGGGTGTAACGATTGCTGTAACTACAATGTGTAAAGATCTGGTTTGGTTTTTATACATGGTTTCTACCTTCGCGCTCAACATTGCAGTGGGGAAATATTGGTGGAATAATACAAATAGCAAGCTAGAAAATATAAAATCAAAATGACTTTGACAACTGAACTGGCGATGTCAAGGAGATTGTCTTGCGCAGTCATCTAACGGTCGATTCATGGCGATTGATGTTACGTTTTCAATTTCACAATAAATCGACCTGCTCACAAAACACAAATACCACTAAATACAACAAGTGACATTTAAAAGAACAAAGTAAGAACATCAAACATGTTCCAGCAATTGAAAAACAAACTTAAAAAACAGGGAACAAAAGTTGCGGAGAAAATAATGCATAATATAACCAATTAAAATGAAGTTTCGAACATTCATGTAAAATCACCTGATATGAAAATGAGCAACCTAATGGGTGTGTAATTAGTGGATCCTCTAATTGGTTAGTCTTGGCCATTGCATTGTGCTCAGGGTTTCTTTGTTTGAGCTAGTAAAGAATGCACCATTCCCCCACCTAAAGACCGCATTGCGAATCAATAGATTTGGTCTCAAGTCAAGTCGCTAACATGTCTGGTGGAGCTCACAAGTTTTGTTCCCTGAACATTGAATGCTGACTTTACATCTCCTTTTCGCGGACGCATAACAATATTGTCAGCTAACCGCTGACCAGCTGGCCTACTTTGATCTTTCCATAAATAGCGTTGTGCGTTACACATGTATTTTGTTGGCGGCTAGCCAGAATTCTATGCCAAATGTGTCTGGTTTATTGGTCATGTATTGTGTAAAGCGACACCGCGAGGCAACAGTGGTTAATTTAATACAGTTAATTAAATGTATTTGAGAGTCAAATAAAATAAACAATTGTTTTCTACATACATACAACTACTAGACTACTTTAATATGTATGGTACTGAATCATAACACAAATAAGTGCTTTGCTTGAAGTAATTTGGTCTAGCTGGACCTTTATACATTTTAATTGAATGTAACTGATATGTATACACTATGAATAAAAAATTGTCTAAATAACAGAAGATTCGTATACGGGAACCCTTGCGAGATCTGCTGATAGAAAAGAGAATTGCAGCCTTGGAATGCAGGAAATAAAATGGCCGAACACGCACCAGGCACAAATTTAACATTGAACAGGAGTGAAATAGCCTTGAATCAGCTTTTCCCGGTGTGATTTTGAAAATAAAAAAATACTGGGTGATAAAAAACACATATCTAGGAAAAGTAAAAAAAAAGCAGGATCCTGGAAATTGATTAACAAATATAATTTTTTTTCTCTTCACTGGGTAAAATGTGCCCGCTCTGTCGCTTCTAGTGTTAAAAGTGGGGATAAGGACAGATATAAAAGAGTCAAAATACAGTTTTTGCAAGGCAGTTAAACAGGCTAAGCAACAGTACTCTGAGAGATTACAACAACAATGCTCAGCTAACAACTCTGCTTCTGTCTGGAGGGGCCTTAGACAGATTACCAACTACACACCTAAAGCCCCCCATTCCATTAATGACTCTCGCCTGGCCAACGACCTGAACGAGATCTACTGTCATTTGAAAGACAATGGGACAGTCCTGAACCCATCCTCTGTGACTCCATCCCCCAGCTCCAGCCTACCTTCCCCACCTCAGCAGATGTATTGAACACTCCCAATCTGCACACCCCAGTGGCCCCCTCCCCTCCTACAACAACAACGACTATTTCTGTCCTGGAGAGGGACAATAACAGACTGTTTGAGAGACAGAACCCTGCAAAGCAGCTGGGCCAGACTCTGGCTCTCCATCCACCCAGAAGCATGGTGCTGATCATCTGTCTCCGGTGTTCACAGGCATCTTGAACACCTCACTGGAGACATACCATGTGCCAGCCTGCTTCAAGACCTCCACCATCATTCCTGTCCCCAAGAAACCAAGGATCACAGGACTTTTTGACCACAGACCTTGTCGCCCTGACCTCTGTGGTCATGAAGTCATTTGAGTGCCTTTTTCTGTCTCAACTCAAAGCAATCACCGACCCTCTACTGGACCAGCTGCAGTTTGCCTACAGAGCCAATAGGCGTGCAAATAACATGGCCCTTCACTTCTTCCTCCTGGTCTCCTCAGGATCCTATGCCAGGATCCTGTTTATGGACTTCAGCTCTGCTTTTACTACAATCATAACAGCTCTGATGCAGAACAAGCTCTCCCAGCTGCAAGTGCCTGAATTCACCTGCTTGTGGATCACTGACTTCCTGTCTGACAGGAGGCAGCGTGTGAAGCTGGGGAAACATGTCTCCAATCCCCGGTCCATCAGCACCAGATCCCATCAAGGCTGCATATTTTCCCTTCTGCTCTTCTCCCTGTACACCAACTGTTGTAGCCCCAGTCATCAATTTGTCAAGCTCCTGAAGTTTGCGGATGACACAACCCTTTCTGGTGGAGATGAAACCGCTTACAGGTGGGAGATTGACGGCCCGGTGAACTGGTGCAGACAGAACAATTTGGAGCTCAAGGCTCTGAAGACAGTGGAGACGATTGTGGTTTTAAGGAAGAACCCCGCCCACCCCCATCACCCTGTGTGACTCCCTAGTCATCATCGCAGAGTTCTTCTGCTTCCTGGGCATCATCATCACCCAGGACCTCAAGTGGGAGGTCCTGGGTGGTCATCACGATCACCAAAAAAGCCAAAACAATGATGGTGCACTTCTACACAGCCATCATTGAGTCCATACTCACCATCTACTGCCAAGGCAAAACGCAGCGTATCATTCGATATGCTGAGAAGGTAATTGGCTGCAATCTGCCATCCCTCGAAGACCCCTTCCACCCTGGACACCAACTGTTTCAGCCACTCCCCTCCGGCAGGAGACTACGGTCCATAAGGACCAACATCTCATGCCACAAGAACAGTTTCTTCCCAACGGCAGCTGGCCTCATCAACAAGGCCAGATGACCCCCACTGTCAATGACCCCCTTTGCCCCATAACTTAATTCTACCTAATGCATTACATGAATGCTTCTTTCTTGCACATTGCACTTTATGCTACTTATACAGTAAATGTTTGCACATTTTATATTTGTTGTGCCATTTTTATTTTGATCTAATACCACTTACTGTGTTTTCTGCTCCAAATGCTAACAATTCCTTGTATGGGTAAAGTTACTTGGTAATAAAGCTGATTCTGATTATGAAATGTGTGACCTTGTGGTAATTTATGAACAGAAGAATACTTAAGTCACTAGTTTGGGATGTGGTTAGGCCTCCAATATTGCAGAAGAGTGGACATTTTACTGGAAACTGTTCAGAAATAAATGATTCTGACGTCTTTGTCCAATTCGAAACAATCAAGGTATTTAATAACTGAGTATAATGTCCAAATCGAAACGTGCACGGCTCTTGTTTCGGCTGGGAACAGCTTGGAAAAAGAGAGCGCTTTGTTCAGATACATTCAAACTTATAGGTTCTCCTTAAGGGAGCCTATTGGTCATATCTTCTTGTACGTCTTCCCGTTGCGTGGTGTGCGTAGTGTGCGTAGTGTTCTGATTGGCTGGACTTGATACCTTGGCCACCAGGTGTCCTCATTCTGATTTCTGTTGTTCTTGTGATCGGTAGAGACCCTCTCATCTCTTCCTCCCATGCCTTAGGAGTTTCCTGTTATCATTATTGCCCAACCTTACGACATGTTTTCCACATATATGCTACACATTATTACTTGTTTCGTTCTTATGTTTGAGCAGCTTCATTTGACTATTACTAATACATTCATGATTCGGTTTCACATTTCTAAGGCACAAGCATACAACTATACAATTTGGTATTTTCAGCTTATTATGACGTGTTGATCCATTCTTTTAACACACACAGGATGAACCATATTTATTTCCCTTACAAAACATTTAGTTTACAGAAATGAAACTACCAATTTCAAGGAATTGGTAATATAGTGTATTACGAAAGTGCTAACTCTAGAAGTGCCAGAGAGCTCAGATTTTAACCAGTGAAGAGGAAAAAATCTATATCTTTGCCCTCGAACCAATTCCAGAACCCAGATTTTTTAACTTTTCCTAGATTTGTGTGTTTTATCACTCAGTATTTTAACATTTTCAAAATCACACTGGGAAAAACTGATTTAAAATGTTTGCCCGGTGCATGCTCAGCCATTTTTGCCCCTGCAATCCAAGGCTGCAATTATCAGCAGATGTCGCAAGGGCTCCCATATACGAGTCTCCTGTTATTTACACCGATTTTTTGAATTAGTGTATAAATAGATCAGTGGTATTCAATTAAAACGTAGAAAGGTCCAGCTAGACCAAATTACCTCAAGCATAGGTCCGAAACATCATGTCTTTTTTGCGTTATGATTCAGTGCCATACATATTGAAGTAGTCTAATAGAATGTATGTAGAAAACAACTACTTATTTTATTTGACTCTTAATTAAAATTAAGTGTACAATTCAATAATAATAATACATATTGCTGACAGGTGTAGCCCGAGACGTCCTTCTAAGTTGAACCGCAACAGGAGACGAGAGTTTTTAAAGAGTGCATTCCTTAGAGTTAAGGAGGAGAACCTAAAGTTATGGAGAAGAAGTAGCCCTGCTCCCCCGGCACAATAATATAGCAGCATAAAAAATTTGTCTGAGACAGGGGGGTCCAGTTACACTGTGGCCCTATCCAAGAGAGGCTTCGGACAGGACCCAACAGGCAAGAAATCAATCCACCCACATTGCCAGGCATCAGCCAAAGGGACATCGACTAACCGCAACCACCCTATGTGAGGGCCAAGTATTGCCAGCAGAGTTAATTTCAATTGCTCGAGGGGCGCAAAGGAGAGACCGCACCAAGCAAGTGACTCCGCCCTCAAGTGGCATTGGAGAGCAGGTATCCCGTGGAGATGAGAGCTCACCTGGCAAGACAGCAAGGGTGGGCAGTATCGAGCCATTCCGGTCACCTCCAACCCCTGGGCCAGGCTACTCTAGTCAAAAACCATGCTGAAAAGATGCGTCTTTAGTAGACACTTAAAAAAGGACACAGAGTCTGCATTTCTAACCATAATTGGCAGATTTTACCACAGTAGCGGAACTCTATGTGAGAAATCCCTGCCTCCGGCTGTTTGTTTAGAAATTCTAGTTACGACCAGAAGGCCTGCATCTTGCGATCTTAAGTTACGTGTAGGTATTTGGCATTCAATTCTGGGTAGCCGGCTACAAAACACATGTTGAACGCACAGCGCTATTTATGGAAAGATGAAAGTAGGCTGGCTGGCCTTTCGCAGACGCATAACAATATTGTTATGCGTCTGCGAAAAAGAGATGTAAAGTTAACGTTCTGCCAGGGATGTTAGCAATTTGACTTTGACCAAATCTATTGATGCGATGCGGTCTTTAGGAGGGAGATGGGCGCATTCTTTAATAGCTCGAACAAATGAGCCCTGAGCACAATGCAGTGGCCAAGACTAACCTATTAGAGGATTCACTAATTACACACACCCATTAGATTGCTAAGTTTCATATCAGGTGTTTTACATGAATGTTTCAAACATAATTTTAATAGCTTGTCCAGCCTATTGTGCAGTAGGGAGCTGATTGAAAATGAAGGTTAGGCTCTATAGGTTATATTATGCGTTATTTTCTCTGCAACATTTGTTCCCTGTTTTTTAAGTTTGTTTTTCAATTGCTGGAACATGTTTGATGTTCTTAATTTGTTCTTTTCAATGTCACTTGTTTTATTTAGTGATAGTTTGGTTTTGTGAGCAGGTCGATTTATTGTGAAATTGAAAACGTAACATGGACATAGGCCATAGATCGACAGTAAGGTGAATGCCCAAGACAATCTCCCTGACATCGCCAGTTCAGTTGCCAAAGTCATTTTGATTTTATATTTTCTAGCTTGCAATTTGTATTATTCCACCAATATTTCCCCACTGCAATGTTGATCGCGATAGTAGAAACCATGTATAAAACCAAGCCAGACCGGAGTCTTTACACACTGTAGTTATGGCAATCGTTAAACCCCTCGAAAACAGAGGCAACACTCAATTAAAACACTTTGACACAACATAAAACAGACACCCAAAAGTTTCTGCCTTAACTTTAGATCCGTACCAGAAGCGCCATCTAGCGACCATTACATGTCAATAAATACGTCCCTGTCTGTAGACTCATAGTAACATTTTGCCGCAACGGCACTTTAGGGGGGTAACGATGGCTCAGCGCTTCTAGTGTTAATATCTCCTGCTGCAAAGAATGACATGTTGTTTGTATATTTCTGTAAAGTAGATGCCTTCCAAATCTTGACCACAATAACACAGTATTTCATGATTTAATCAACAACAAAAAAAATCTTACCTTGGATTTTTGTATAAAATGTTCCATCACACTTATATAGGGACCCAAAATGTACTATTTTGGTTGATATTTTACAGTTTTTGAAAGAAATAATGCAGATTTCTGTATGTTATGTTCCATTTTCAAACAATGAACAACTTTTAGTGGTTTTGAACCCCTGGAAATGTCTAAATGTGAAATACAAAGGCCTACCTGTTGGAGAATACTATATGTTTCTCAGTACAAACAACTACATGTCCACATACGTTTTTATATTGTTATCTATCCATCTTTCTTCTAGTGAAGGGTTTTAAGAATCTACAATATAAAGGACAAAATTGTACTATAAAGGATGACCTCCTGAGAGGTCGAAAGGTCAAGATAGCGTTTGCGGATTTTGGTCATCCCAAGAAGTGATAGCTAAGTACATTTGCTATTTGAGATTTTCTATGAATTGGCAAATATTTTTCAAAAAACAGTTTTGGGTATTATTGAGTATTGTCTCTAGACTGATGAGAACGAAATACAGTATAGGTAAATAAAGAAGAAAAGTGAATTATTTTGAATATTAACGGAATTCACTATGTACTCACTGAAAGAGTAGCTCTGTCATGTTTCAAATGTCAGTAAAGTTTTTAACCTAACTATGTCCGCCTCCATTAATACCTTCTGACAATCCATACATGCTATTATTTTGGATTCTGTCAAAATGGACATTCATGCATGACTCAAGGTTAGAGTAATTTGACCCTAATAGTATAGATTTTGGAACTATTATTTACAATGTTTTGACATTGTGCTTGTGAGTGTAGTGTTCCATTGAAGCATCCTCCTCGGAAAGTGGAGTGTATGGTACATCAGAGCCTTGGTGGTGAGTAGGTATCATAAGGGTGAACCGAGTCGTGCAGATCTCACATCCGCAGATAAAAGAAGCAGGCGTCACAGAGACCCAAACAAATTCTCCCTCCCGCATCCCGGGTTTCACCTGTTACACAGTCGCCTGGCTTCAAAAGACTCAGATTCATCTTTGGCTGTAGATATAAGAGAGTTCTTTGTGGATTGGTGCTGCCATGTATTTGTGTGTGCCTGGGCACGTTTGTGTGTCTGTGCCAGCAAATGTTGTTTGTGCATATTTTGAGCCATTTGCTCTTTGTCACTTCGGTGAACCGCAGTGGCAATGGCTAAGTGCCGTGGAAGCCTTTGAGCCCAGACAGACAATGCACACCCTCAGAGGATGCTGGATAAGCAGGGTGGTAAGTGTATCCAGGTTTACATCCCTCTGTCTGTCTGCCAGCTGGATGCTCAAGTCATGGTCATACACAAAATGGATAGGAGAAATGTGCTTGAACTGCTATTTCAAAGTCTAGTGTCACCATTGCAGAATCGTTTTGATTTCTGTAGAAAGGAAAAACAACAAGAGAAACTGTATGCCTTGTCATTATTTCAAGTTATGTGTATTTGTTTTTAGTAAGGATTAGGATGGTTAGAAAAAAAGGTAGAAGAGAGTAGAAAAAATGAGGATCCAATAATAAAGCTACTCATGTAGCTTGAATCTCGGTGGTTGAGATATAATAATATAATGTAATATGATGATTTCATATATTGCATGTAAAGACGCATTTTTGGCATTTTTGGTTGTAAAAGAGATGCTGTTGTCTACTGTCATGGAAAATGGTCTACTGTCATGGATGTGCTCCATGTCATCAAAAATAATTGCTTTCAAATTAATGACCGATAACTGAAATATGATACTGATTGTAGATTATACACCTATACAAATATAACGTCTAGCCCAAATGTAAGGTTTGAAAAATAATTACCTTGTTTAAAAAAACAAGGTTAGTTTCTCAGTTTTCTGAATGAATGATAATCTTTGGATAAAACAGAGATAACTGAGAAAACCAAATAAAGTTTACCCTTCATCACACTCTCTCGCCCCTACCCCCCAAAATAACACAACAGAGGGCGGCTTACAATTCTTTACTTTTCTCAGACATAATATGTGAAAAATCTGTAATTAGCCAGCAAATTACTTCTTATTTTGCCAAAATATGTTTTTTTTTGTCCATTAAAATTGTTCAGTGGGCAATTCCATTGTTGAAGAAGCATCTATGTTGTTATTATGCAATATTTGTCAATGCTTGAATTCTGTCATTACAAGAAATTCCAGAAATGTTTTTGGTACATCAGATTTTTAGAAGATAAAATAACAATTGTAAAAGTAGATATTAATTCTACAAATGTTGTGGCTTAAAAAAGGTGTTAGAAGAGAATGTTTTGGCCCTCTGAAAAGACAAAATGCTTACTTTGGTAAAACACAAGTAGCCGGTGTCCATGTATTTATTAGCATGTTTTGTAAATATATAACAATGTATAATGTGCATTGGCTATTTGAGCTCTCACAATAATTTGTGAACTACATATTTTGAGTGAGTGAAGGAACATAAGAATTGTACTGATAGAGCAATAACATTCAGATGTGGTACAGGCTCTGCCATAATTTATATGTGCCTTTACAGAGTGTTACCACTCAACCAAAAGTCTCTCTGCACATGAAACATTTCCCCACACTATTACCACAGATCACAGGGCATGGCGGATATTTCCAACCCTGCTTAGAGGTATCCTTCATTGCTATGTTTCAGACGACCACTTCCATAACTATTTGGCCCGGATAAAGAAATGAGACCTAATGAACCATAACAAAACCTGTCATGGATCTTCAGTTGCCCAGGCCACTACGTAGCCAGTACAGAGGTCTTTCTTTTCATATTCTTCAGAAATATGTTATGCTCAGTGCATTGGGTAGCAAGGAATCAGAGATTTCTGGGAGTCTTCTACTGAAGAAGGAAATTACAGACATATGGAGAAGGAAATGTTTCATTACTAATATAAAATCTCCATTGGTCCTTCTTCTGCTTTTCATTTTATTTTCTAAAGGTCAGCAATTACTTCATTCTTAGTTCTTATTTCTTGCTTTTTTATTTGTATTTACATGCTGTGCTATCTCTTTCTTGGCTTTGGTTTCAATGATGGTAAACTGGCAACACTTTCCTGTGGTCTCTACAACAACACCTGTGATTAAAGAGGAGAAAGGGCTTCTCTGTCTGTTTAATAAGTGGCTAATCCCATGGCCTTTCCTCCTGTCTTTCTGAACAGATGAGCTCCTATGCTGGAGAGATTCATCAAATGAGACCCACCCGGTGTGTATGTGCATGTGAGTGTGTGTTTTTGTGTGTATGCTCATGTGAGTGTTAGTCCATGCATGTGTGCTTGTGCTTGTTAGTCCATGCATGTGTGCTTGTGCATGAAGAAAGTTTATTATATGAATGAGGACAACCATCTAATGAAAATGAGAGTGGGGGAAAAAGTTTAGATTTTGTCTGCTTTTAAGTCTTACTTTTTACAATTATTGTTATTCACACATGATGAAGGTATTTACTAATGTATTCAAACTTCCATCATGCAGGTTCAGATGGCCTTGCCAAATTATAGTTGCCCCATTGTCCTGAGTTTTAGTAGACTGATAATTGAAAAAGCAAAAAGAGTTTACGTTAAAGGTAGATTTATTAAAACTAGCTTTTTTGATTCCCCAAGTTAGACGTGTGGGCACGTGTATGTGTACGCGTGTATGTCCAACATGATCACATTTAAAGTGAGGTCTGATATTACACCACGCGTACATCATAAATCACAAAAAGAAAACTGGTCCATTAGATGCTCCCTTCTTGACAGGGGTTGGCAATTGGTTAAAAGGGCAACTTTAGCATGGCTTCAATTGTTAGAGAGGATAATGTTTCATTTCTTTAGCAGATAGAAGGCCCCCCTCCCTGACTCTGCGATGTGTATAACAGTCCTCTATGTTTACATTATTGTTTGTCTGAGTGTGAGTCACCAAGTGTTCACACCTGTCCCATCACGTCCGAGGATGAGGTAGAAACGGTCATACATTTTATGGGTGGAACAGAAAGCTCATTGTGGGGAGCTTGTCTCTCTCTCACTCACACACACACACTGGCAAGCTGTCAAAACCACAGAGGAGTGAGTTATGGGGCTCGTGGTGGATGTGCCTGAATATGGAGGGAAAGATTCCACCCCTTTAAAGAGTGATAAATGGGGGAGAGGTGCAGTGACTGAGAGAGCCTCTACGCGTCTATCAAGACATGGTGGCCACCCGCTGCGTCATACAACTCACAGGCAGCGGCAGTGTCAAAACGTCAGGGGAGGTCTACGCACCTCTCACACCTCCCACTGGAGAACACGCAACCCGCAGAGCAACTGTCAATTTCTCGTCACCTCCGCTCCACGCCAGGATTGGTGTAATGGACTAATGTTGTGACCCTGTCTGATGATTCATACATAATTTGGAGAAAGACATGGTGAGACAGAGTCGCTGGGAAAGCAGGGTCTTCTATAGTAGTTTGTGAGAGTAGTTGAGTTGTCGGCTTCGGGTATATGCCTTCCAGACTTCAGGATCCTTTGATTTCATTCCTTGTACCTCAGTTTTCATCATCTACAAAGTTGAGTTCTGACTGTAGGCCAAATAAAAGAGGCTGGGAACGCTAGAGAAAACAATGTCTCGTCAGTTGCTCTCTAAAGAATGCACGGTTTAATTTGCTTGAAAATGAACTTTTTGATCTTTTGTGTGGGACTGATTTAATCAGTTCGAACACACAGTTCGAACTCTCTCAGAACATAAAATGTCAACCTTATGTCTAGAAAAATACTTCCACCTGTTGATTGTGTCAGTACGACCAAATAGCTAGATGAGATGATACATGTTAATCTCAAGGGAATCCTCAGCACTGAAGAGATACTTGTTGTCAGAGAACAATGGTTAGCAATAGGTCTGCTGCATTACAGTATATATACCTACCGTATACATTTTCAAACCATTTGGCCAACATGAACCTTTTTGCGCTTTTATAATGGAAAATGTAACCTAATATAAAATAAATGATTGGTCTAGTTCGTGTAAGGAGATACATTTCCAGTAGTGTCAGACCTATTAGTTCCTGCTGTATTTACAGTTGACTGGCTACTAACCCATGTATTGTAATGAGTATATCTCACATATACATATACTATAGCAAGCAACACTACTATAATCTGACATATCATTGCTGTTGGATTAATACCAAGCATCTCCAAAATGGCGAGAGGAAAAAACTTTCAGATTTCAGCATGAACAGTTACTACAGTTACTAAATTAAATATAATCCGTTTACATTTTAAGTAATGTCATCATAAAATTGCTCATTTGAAAAAAAATGCAACAGGAGGAGTTTTTCTCATAAATATGTGTGGAGTTAAATGTTTTTTTCATGATTACAATTAGCTGATCTGAACATGAACTAGTTTGAATTTTAACATTCTGCTTCACTTTTGCATGAAATATTTGCTTGCAATTATACTTTATTCAGTCAATATGGATTTAGAACATAAATTAAAAGAGCAGTTGCTTAATTTAACAGTTTCATATTAATTTTATCTTGCCAGAAATAACAGGAGAAACACGTTACCTTCACTAAAATATTTATTATCATGCGCTCATCTTGAACAAGGTTTTTGTTTAGAGCCTCATTACCAAGCATTAATATTTGCTATTGAGTAGAATTTATTCAGTCAATATGGATTTATGTGGCAATTAGAATGAGAATCTCCAGATTTTGCTCTGGAATTCCCATGAATTGCACGCTACTGCAGGCTTTTATTTTGGTTGCAGTGCGTAGAGCGGTCTACCAAAATCTAACAAGCAGTTGCATCCTATTTTTTTTCAAACAGTTTCATATTACTTTTAGTTATTAACATCTTGGACAAGGTTCTTCGTTTAGTGCCGCATTGATTCATTATGCCAACTGCATGACTGATCGTAATTAAACAGCAATACACAATTCATTAATTTCAAGACAATTCATTACAATAAATATCAATGGAGATTTGCATTTTCACAGATTCGTCTGGCAACCAATGCACATGTTTAACATATTTTTTTAACTGATTTAATTGGTCCTACAAGTGTAAGATGACTCCTAGTATGTCATGTTGAATTCCTGAATTCCATACATTAAAATGGAGAAACGTCGTATTAATGGGAATGTACCTTTGGAATGGTACCTTTTCTAGTTAAGTGGGGTAGCCCCCCAATGTCATTCCACCCAAACTCCTCCTACAGTTCATGCACTACGAAGACATGACAGGTTGTTTTGAGGAAACATAGCTATCTAGCTAGCTATCTAATGAGACATATCGTTATGTTTGTATTCGGAAGATGGCCAGCTAAATACTGGGAAATTATCTGTGTTCATTTATTGCCAGTACCATGCTGGTTACCAGATACATCTGATGCGACTACAACCACACTTTATAATTTCCACAGAAATTGTAGCTTTTCTAGTTCTAAATACTTTTACTACTGCACTGAATGTTGTGATCATTTTAATTAAGCCTAACTACCAGTCTACATGCAATACATCTCCCAAACTAAGTTGTAAACAAACTGTTAATGAAGGGATTAATTATTAACAATAAAGTTAATCACTATCAAGGCATTTTAATTATTTATTTGTTTTAATAAATCTTGCACCGTATCATTTGAGATCTTTTTCATGGTGAAGGCTTGGATTATCCAAGAGTTTGTCACTTCTTTAGCTTATGTGTGCATCAATTTCTCCACCCCCAGGAGATATAAACTGCAATTATAATACCCATTGTGGTAGTAATTAATTAAAACTAGCTTAAAGAAATGTGTATGTACTGCAGTTGCACAGAGACGAGAAAGAACAATACAACTCTGTATGCACATTTTAATTCCTCTGCAAGACTTTCATTACAGTTTATCTGTTTCTATCTCTCTCACAGAGAGAGGCACATGCAGTAACCTGGTAACCTCTGCACAGCAGCTCTGATCTGGGTGCTGAGCAGATGTTCTAAACCCTCCCAATCCTCACCTCTATGATGTCTTATAATTAGGGATATAAAAAAATTTGCATATGGTTTAACCTGCCATTGTGATGAATGGCTGAGTGAATACATCCCAGGTCTGGTTTAATGAAAGGAGAGAGTATGGAGAGAAAGTCCGGATGTCCAATAAACAGCTTACAGCCAGCGTCTCTGTCTATGTGTTGAGCCAGTTTTGGATCTGCTATAGATAGCGTATTGTCTGTTGGTATGGTAATTATCAGCACTTCAACCATCTTCACCTTGGCGTGATTTTGGACAATCATAAGACGTGTATCTGTAAAAACTCAACAACTGGGTGGAAATGCATGCCGTACACATTTTCCAGCTGACAGAAAATACCTCAACATAGCAGTGTAATGAAACCCAGAGGCTGCTGATGAAAATTGAGTGTGTATCCATCTTCGAGGCTTTAAACACCATAGAAATAATGCAGGAAGGAGAGAAAGAGAAAAAAGAGAAAGAAATAAGAAACAAATTATACCATGGCAAATAAATCTATGTAAAAGATTTTTTGCCACAACTTTTCTTATTTTTTCCCTCTCAAACAGAATGGAAGTTGTTCTGTCAATCTGGCGGGCGGATGGTGGAATGCTGAACAATTCCCTTACTGTAATCTCCAACAGCACTGGAATTGTGTAGATGCTGTTTTCATCTAAGTGTTTTTTGTTAGCAGTCAGAGGTTGTTTGTGAGTATGTGTGTGTGTGTGTGTGTGTGTGTGCCTGTACTGTACCCCAAGCAATTATTCATATAATATTCAGCTCAAGGTTACAGTTGCTCACTGTCCAAGTCTGACATTCGGAAGTGCACTCATATAAATATGAGTAATAAAGTTACACGACCCGACTCTCCCCACCAAAGAACATTGTCTGTGAGACGATGCTGGAATAGAGAACAGAAACGTGTGAATGTGGCGATTGATTCAACCCTAACAGACGGACATTCACTGAAATAACCTTGTATTAAATTCCATTTTTATTTAGTCTTTTTTCTATTCAGACTTGGCTGTACAGCAACATCTGAAAATCATCTGCTGGACCAAGGTTTTTCACATTCAACACTGCAAGGGCTTAGATGCTCGTATAATGGTACGCTGGTATACAGTTAAAACCATAAAAACGTCTCCACAAGGAAGCTCAATACCTTCATGGTTCCATGACTGAGATTGATTTCTTAGCAGTTTTTCTCTCTATCGACACCTTCCCCTTGGTTTAACCCATGTGGAAGAGAGAGACCTAAAACAGTGATGCCACGAGGGTGCTGTGGGCTGAGCTAACTCTCTCTCAAACACACACGCAAAGTCCTGTGTTACTAAACACTTGGGGCCGTGAAAACAAAACAAATTCCTTAACCCAACACTAACCTTAATTTAACCTCAATGATATTTATACCTAAACTAGCCCTAAACCTTAACTGATTCCCATAATAGGAACTTAACCCAGCCCTATGGGAAGTTTCATCCTAAAGCTCACTCCTCAAATCAAGTTTTTCTTAGTGGGAATGTCCCCACATGGTATGTATTTCATATTTTACTTACATTTTGCAGACTTTTAGTCCTCAAGAGGTAAGTAAAGCATGCCCCCACACAAATACATATATACAGGTACATAAATATTGTGTGGATAGGTACTAGTTATCGACTGTATGACCCCTATTTATGAATAATGCTTGAGATAGTATGGTGCAGCCCATGAAAAACTCATGTCTGTCTACATTTCTGGTACTGGGTGATTGGATGTGGTGGAACATTGCAAATTGACATATTTGTATTTCATCATTAAACATCCATCATAGTGAATGTTTATTTGTTGTGGGGAAAGGAGAACATCACATTGGCAAACACCAATATAGAACATGCGCAAAGCAATTTTTTAAAAGTAATTTTCAAAATTTTACACACTTCTGAAAAAAAAAAAAACAGTCCGTTGGGTGCCTACCCTGTATACATCACAGGACAAATACAATTGCATCTTTTGCATTTTTTGCCCTCTGTCATGAAGGGCTCTGTGGCTTTGATCCAGATCAATTTGATTATTCGCCCTAATAGGCCAGGTAATCCGATCTGGCGCTCTGACCTATGAAAATTAGGTCACCAATTAAACACTTATTTCTGGCTCCTCGCAGACAGTAGGAGGTGAATGGGCAGAGTGTGCAGCTTCAGTAAACACACAAGAACCGATTCTGAGTGCTTCACAGACCGCAATGTAAAGATGTTTTGGGCTCCATCTGTGGCAGATGACCTGGTGGTTTTATTTGAAACCAGAATGTGGTACAATAGGTAGAAAAGCATTATGGTTGCAACATATCAACTTGCCAATCAAAAACTAAACAACACGAGAGCTCAGAGATCCCCGGGGAAGATCAGAGTATGTGTAACGGCCTTGCCAGCGCAGCATCGTTTGGTGCTGGTGTATGTTCAACACTCCTGTTTGTGAACGCACCTCAGACCCAAATGATAATCACATGCACCTGTTTCCCCTTTAGTTAATGTGTTTGTGTATAAATGTCCATTTGTGTCATTCCTTGTTTGTATGTAAGTACATGTTACGCTAGGTGTTTTCTGTTTCATTCTGCTGGTTTGGCCACGCTCTTTTGTTTATCCTTTTTGTTATTATGTATATCGTGCTGGTTTCTATTTTTAAATAAATCCACAAAAACGTTAAAGATGTCTGCAAATGGTTCCTTCATAACCCACCGTTGTGACAGTATGGAAGTTAAGACATTTCCATAACCAAGCCATGGTAACCTCATGTATCCTGCCCATCGCTTCTCTCTCTTTCCCTTCACTCTTTCATTTCTCTTTTCTTCCCTCTGACTGATCTATTTTCTCCAAACCTAACAAACTTTCAGTCTATTTCTCCCTATATCTTTCTCACACATACACACGTACACGAAAATGCACAGCAACATTAACCCTTTTCAATACTTTAATACACATACATCCACATTTTCTAAAACAACAAACATTGATATTGGATTCTTTGCATTCTAACAAGTTTGATTTGTACCGCATCTTTGGACTCTATCTATTGCCCTGTAAACTCTTGCAGCCACATCCATTTCATTCTCTACACCATTTTACATTCAGTTTAAATAAGAAATCAGCTGTGATCTGGCTGCCCCATTGGTTAGATGAATGTTTACCAAAGTACTCCCAAACTTTTATATTACAGCAAGGCAGTCTGCCTCATCTCACCATTGTGTGATTTTCAGCAGCTCGTACAGATGATCTAAAGATCATGCAATCAGCACAGATGCTAACATTATGATGGATGATTTCTTTCTGTCTGCCTCACAGCATAGTGCACGCATGCCTTCCTCGCTTCCTGACAAAAAAAAGAAAAGTGTGCAGTGGAGTACAGTAATATGCAACCAAGCATTCGATTGTGTCCACACACACTCAAACACACACCACCAATCCCACACACTGATATTCCTCCCCCACAGAAATGCCATCTCTTCCTTCATTAATGTTCCGGAATGTTCTTTATTATAAAAAATGCTTTGATTGTGGCTTTAGAGGTGCAATGATGATGCCCAAAGGGCCAGGGTCTTTGAGGGGCCCACAGGGTTTCTCAGCATGTGAGTCGTGCCACAGACTCACTTGTCTTTGATTCCGTCAAAGACAAGCGGACTGCAGAATGAGGCTGGCTAATTTTTTTTTGCTCTTGGGAGAGTGGGACGTTCACCGAGGGAGGTGTGCGCGACTACAGGAAATGTTTGCCCTAGCGCACTTGTCCATCCATCTTGCTCGGTGGGCATCAATCCCTGTTGCTATAATGCCCCTCTCCCTTCCCTCGATCCCAACCCCGCTCCCTCTCTCTTGGCTGGTCAATCCAATGATGTACGTATATAAACCCTGGATCGCTCATGCAATATATTGGCAATTGAGAGGCTTTGAAGCCAGCAGTTGGCTATCATGGCAGGCCTATTTGGAGTGGTCCTTTGTGGCATAGAATTCTACAGTATTTCAATTAAATGTTTTTAGAAAAAAAATAGTTATTGTATTTTTATTTACAATATTAAATGAATAGAATTAATGAATGTGACAACATTTCAATGATTAAATGCATTCTTACATACATAATTTTTTTCCCTCTCTTCTATTTTTATGTTGTCCCAGTGACCACTCCCAATGCATTTGGGAGAGTTGAAGAGTTGTTTCCGGCCTTCCTGCGGCTCGTCCTCTGCTCGTCAGTTAGGGAGGTAAATGGGTCAATGAGTGTGAAGGAACGCCCGTTCACCTGGCACACCTAAGTTAGCACCACAGGTACCAAAGCCATCAGGGGTTAATGTGCATAATTGCTTCAGTCCCAGTTCAAAGCACATTCAATCCTAAAGTGTCCTGATGATCCAGAGATGTGAGACCTCTGTTGGTCACCATAAGCCTCATAGTTCTCTGTCCTTTTGGAGAGAGTTTAGATAAGTGCCAGCAGAGATTCTGGGAGGGAGGACTGTGCATTAATATTCAACACCCTGACCCCACTCTCATTTCCACTAGCTGCGAAGGTTAAGGTGCGAATTGCAAAACTCAAAAGATATATTGCTGGTATTTAGGGGGTTTAAACAAACTGGGAAAATGGAGGAGCTGCGATACACAGAGAGAACTATGCTGAATGTTAAGTTTGGAATGTGCCCAAGGACACAATATAGCTTTCATGAGTTATAACAAACAGTTGTTACCATACAGGTACACCCACCACCTGCATGTGTTTTGTGGCTATCACAATCTTTTTAACTGTGTTGCTGAAGTATTTACAGAGGATAAAAAAAGTAAAATAATTTAAATTCCTTTTCAATAGGTGGTCTAAAAACGGGTCATTGTGCTATTTAATCACAGAAGTTCTAAATTGCAGTGTGATTTCTTCTTTGTTTCCATGGGAGTTATAGCTGTAACTGTAAGCACAAGTCAATGAGCTCTTGCTCTATCGACATGAAAAGTCATCATCTCACTCAAGACCTTTCCCGTCAAACACGTATAGAAAAACATGTATAGAAAAAAACTGACAGAGAGATTGGGGAGAAAGAGAGACGCGTAGAGAGAAAAAGACATTGGAGAAAGAATTGGTGAGAGAGAGTGGCTGTGTGTGTTAGATTTCCCATCAAACCACCCTGCAGGGCCCGGAAGAAGATATCCCAGGGAGCATCAAGTCAGCCTAACCTATTACCTTTCATTTCCCCTGTGATAAAGCCACACACACACACAGGAGTAGAAACACCCAGCTATTTGCACACAGCAGCATTGTTTGACTTCACATCACACAATTGTTGTGGGAGTTCAATGGAAGAAATTAAGCAATAGAGCAGAAGACTCAATGGGTGGACCCCGTATAGACCCATGCGTTTTGTGGCCGCTTGAGGCTGTCATCAAAACAAGATTTTATTGTTGAGGCCTGGCTGGTGAGAACACTTCAAAAGTGGAGCATAAACTATTCCCTCTGTTGCAGTGGGCTCCAAGAGAAACAACCTCGCAGCCAAAGTCTCTGTTGTCTGTCTGTGTTTTCAGCCTAATACACTGTCACCAGATTCAGAATTCTCAAGGGCTGACTTTTAGCACAAAGGAATGTGTCTGTCTGCCTGCCTGCCTGTCTCTCTGCATGTGGCCTTTCATGCAAAAGTAATTCCAGCTCATCCTGGGGTAACAGACAAGCAGCACCTCCATGCAACCTGTAGAGATTAAGATCACCTTGAATTATTAATATTCATCTCAGTGAAACTGTGGGAGGACTCCTCTCCACCAGTCCAGCATCAACAGGCCCCCTCGCCATACACCCATTGACACACAAGCAGGGCCTAACAACATCAGAGACACACACACACACACACACACCACAAACAAACAAATACACGCACACACAACACCCCACCTTATCCCCAGGAAATTGAGATATGGGTTCCCAGGAGAACTTAACTGGCCCCTCGTCTCGGCACTGATTTCCATTTTCTCAGAACAAAAATAACAGCATGGCCACCAATCATCTCATGGGGAACAAATATAACCCCACCCACCAGCCAGCCTGGGTGTTAGGACTTATTCTTGTTCTATATGCTCTTATGTTATGAATCCACACAAAACCAACTACAACAAAAGTGTCTGTGAGAGAGGCAGAAGGGGATTCTCCCTATTCTAAACAAACAGCCAAATAAATAACCAGTTTCAATTAGGTCCATGCTCCAGGTTTAGTACAGCTAGCCAGACAGGCTGGAGCAAACAACCTCAATGCGTTCAACCATAAAAACTAATAAAGCCCTTAAGAATATATCTTTTGATTAATACCCTATGATTAACTGCAGGCTAACCGCAGACCCTTTTACCTGCCTGGGGAGTCCATTGTTGTTACCGCAGCCTACATTAATTAAACCTGCTAATGCTAAGCTAGCAATGAAAGAACTGCAGGCTGCCATTAGAAAACAACAAACATTCAGATGCTGCTATAATTGTTTCTGGGAATTTCAACCACTCCAGCTTGGAAACAGTTTTTCCCAAATTCCATAAAAATGACTCCTGGCCCACAAGAGGTGACAATACACAAGACCACATGTACACCAACATTCCGGAGGCTTACAAAGCCACCCCCCTCCCCCACCTGGGTCAGTCTGATCACCTTTCACTGCTTATGCTTCCCAAATATTTACCCATCATCAAGCGTGTGAATCCTACAGGAAGGACAGTCAAAGTGAGGCCTGAGGGGTCGCACTACAGCACCAGTTTCAACACAGACTGGAGTTTGTTGGCCACTCAGGCTACCACTGACTCCCATATTGACATTGATACATGGGTTGTTGACGTGACATGGCATTTTTACTGTCACAGCGATAAAAATAAGTATAATTGGTATTGTCATAATTTAAAATTCAGTAAATGGTTAAACATGTATTTCTTTTTTATGAACCTGTTGTTATAAAAACTGCATTGCTATTAGATTTATTTTAAATGTTTTGCCAAATGTCAAAATTGTCCAATGGTTTGACTGTCTCAAACATGGTGTAATAAATTATAACGTTTAGAAATTAAAAAGAAAAGCATAAAGATGTTTATAAATACCTATATTTATAATTTTATAAGTGTCTATTTTAGTAAATGACAGCAATGTTTTTCATTAATATATTTAGAAAAGCATAGGAACTTACAATTTGTCACAGAAAACCCTGTCCTATGGTGTGATGACAAAGATGTCACACTAGAGGACAAGGTCTCATTAAGAAGCTTTTTAAATAATCAAATACAATTTGATTAACTAATTATTCAGGGTTTGTAAATGCAACAACGTTAAATATTTGTTGTTGTTTTTGTAGAAAATGTTAGGAAAGTGTCAGGAAAATAATTAACAAATATACTTTACTATTTTTTGGAGACAGAAATAATTGAGGGAGAGAAATGAGTGGCAGGGAGAGGACACAAAGGTATAGAGAAAGAATTATCGGGATCAACACAGAAGGGAGGAGAACCTAAGAGAACGATGCAGAAAGTCAAGAGAATTTAAATGTTTCCTTGAAAAATGCAGCCATTATATACTTTAAAATATCATTCGCGCATCTTATTGAATATAGATGTGGCCCAATTAAATTGTAAGTATGTTTGTAATAAATTATAGTCATTGCCATGAAGAATTTATCACATTTTCTGGGAGAAGCATTGTGGATATTTGTATTTTTAGTTTGATTGATTGTTTTTAGAAGGTAATGTATTGTCTATGAATTTTTCAAACAGGTATCACCAAAAGAAGGTTGAGTGAAGAGTGGAAACCTTATCAACTTGCTGCCAAATAGAAAGAAGATTGAGTTACGCAAAAAGTGGAAAGAATCCCCCAAAAAAGGTAGGGCAAGACAAAAGGCCCTCAGTGCCATTCTAAACATGACCCCACAGTCTCCAGAATTACCAGTGAAACCTCCAGTGGAGTGTTCCCTCATCAACCAGTGTGCAAAGATATACTCCTCCTTCACAGAGGTCACACCATCAGGATGGAAAAACCAAACAAAAAGAATGAAAGGAAAACTAACAAGACTGCAGAGGGAAAATAAAATATTGAAAGAATGCATCAAAACTGAAAAACAAAGAAAAATGCATCGCCTTGTGGAAATTAAGGCTAAAAGGCAAGTGTGTGAGAAATTTAGAGAGCCAAAACAGAGAAAAAAAACAGCCACTGATAAGAGACAAGAAGTTGTGTCCTTCTTGTCAAGAGATGAAAATAGTACACTTCTGGCTGGTAAGAAATACACTGTTGGCAGGGTGATCAAGAGGTATCGACAAGTTCTCACAGAATCTCTAAGAGACCTCTACAGTGACTACTGTAAAGACTCCAGTAGGTTATATTCAATGTCAAAATACATAAATGTTAAATCATTTTTTTTAATCAAAAGTTGAATATGTATGAATAATATTTAAATGTTTTTTCTTGAATGTATGTGCCGTCGAAGTTTATTTTGTTAATGTGAAAGCATATGTATATATTTTGAAAACATGTTTGATACTGTTTGTATTGTTAATTACAATTAAATGTTTTTTTTCTTATTCAAAGATAAAATAAAAATACTTTATTGTGTAACGTGGAAAGAAGGAGACCAAACTGCAGGTAGGCGAAGAACTCAATTAGGTTTTATTACCTATGATACGCGGTAGGAATATAACACTACCGGTAGTTCAATGTAGAAATAAGTGGCGTTATAGATAAACTCTGCCACAGAGCACCTCTGTGCCCTACACACGTAAACAGGAAGACAATAACGAACGCAGAGACAAGACACATGAGGGATTAAATAAGCAGGCAATGAGCCGCAGCTGTTTGGAATCAGGGAGGGATGCGTTCACAGGACATGGGTA
>JACXGK010002094.1:0-59006 GCA_016801125.1 Novumbra hubbsi | reverse complement strand
GGGGGGGGGGGGGCTGGAGCGGGGGAGCTTGGAGTGGACTGCATTTGGCTGAGGGGCGAGCAGCAGGGTGATTTAATGAGGTCTGCATCCCTTTATTGCTCTCTCTCGACAGACTACGTGTTGAATGGTTGATCTGAGCGGGGGAGGGAAACAAAGGCAGCAGGACAGCGACCTTCAGCACCCTGTAGCTGCCTGGCGTGAGGCGTCTGGGCTGAGGCCGTCACCGGTGCTAGGGCCAAGTCGTCGTCGCGCTCGTGCATCACGTGCTGAGGCTATGCCGAAAGGATTCTCTTTCTCTACTATTGTGATGGGTCGTTTGATTCTTGTTGTTGTATGTTGTTGCCATGCGTCTTTAATGGCTGTCCGTTGTCCTGCATTTCTAATTTGTAGTTCATGGCCTTATCCAGCATCTTGTCCATCCGCCATTGGAAAAAAGTTCTTAATAGACCTGCTAGTTACAATGTAATACAGAAGAATAAGGGCCGAGCTAGGAGCTTTTGAGGGGGCTGTCCATGAGGGATAGACCCTTTCTGGAAGCGAAGAGTGAAAGGATTGATACAGCAAAGCAGGACCAACAATAACATGGAGGGCTCACACTTCCTGTATTCAGACCTCTGAGCGAATTGCTGGCCTGAAGTGGTAATGTTACCTACTTTCTGCAGAGGATAAAGTCAATCTTTCTGTTACCAGGGTAACCACATTGAGATCAACTTTCCTTGTATAGCCTATCCTCTTTTGTGTGATTCCAGAGTGCTTCAGTGTGCTTGGCCTTCATACAGAACTGGAACACACAGGTTTCCAAGCCCAGTTTCACTGAATCAAAATCAATGTGGGCAGGCTGGTGAGAGAGGGGCAAGCTGGGGGGAGAGGGGCAGGCTGGGGGGAGAGGGGCAGGCTGGTGAGAGAGGGGCAGGCTGGGGGGAGAGGGGCAAGCTGGGGGGAGAGGGGCAGGCTGTTTCCACTCAGAGCTCAATTGGGATGTTTTAGTGGAGCATATAGACCTCGTCCCCAGAGCCTCTGGAGCCCTAGTCATGTTTGCTCCACAACCCCATTGTACAGCTCTGGCCCTCATCTAATGGGAGTCCTCAATAGGTTACCCTGGTTTAATTTATGCAGCACATCAAAGACAGCTGCTCTTTGCCAGTCCTTCTGGGAGGGCCAGGTACTGGCAGGCCCCTTCTCATCAGACTAAGGCACAGTAGGTCATCACCACACCTAGGCAATATTTGACAGTAACAGAGAGCAGTCATTTCATTCTTATTCATTCTAACAGGACTCCGCACTGAGAAACCAGTCGACAACAAGCATGTATGTGAAATTAGCTTTCAATTTTACAGGACAAATTAGCCCACTGCACTTCCAGAGAAGTCATAACAATTTATGACATCAGCCTACCCATTTTCTCGATTACATGGGAAGGACGAGCCTGATTTTACTTAAAATGATCAATGGTTCAGGAGTCAGTGGTCCTAAAAGCTTATCCAGTGCTGAGTCCCACCGTTCATTCTCTATGCTCTTTCAATGACATCTTTTCATCTTTGACATTTCACCACCGCCTCCCATCAAAAGCCCTCCTGAATCACAGACAAAGCCAGTCGATGCTCAGCCCAGTTAGCGTTCCAGAACTTTGGTCACTGGTAGCTCTTCCATTCAAACCTTGCAGCCCTTGCTGGCTTTTTCATTCAACCCCCTCAAGTCAAATCCATCCAGTCGAGCTCTGAACCATGAGAACTAGTTTAACTCTGCTTTATGGATGAAGTTCCACTGTCTGGTAAAAGCCCTTGGTCAGACATCATCCGGTTTCTGCTCGTCATTAGTGGCTGTAAAATCCATTATTTAAATACTCTCCATCTAACGAATATGCTTCCATCCACTTTACATGACAATTCCTGGAATGAAATGTTCACTACCCACTTTTATTTTAAAGTAAAAGAAATTATAAATCATACAGTTACCATGATGACGACTCAGAGAACACGAGAAAGCAGACAGAGAACCAATTTCAGATGTCAGTGATGACGACAATCATTGTTAAAAATAAACCAAAAATCAGCAGGCTCCGTTTAGCACCTACTGCAGAACTGCTTTTGGGTGACAAGCAACGTCAAAGGGGCCAAAGCAAATGTGTCTGAGTCTATATTTAACTGTGTTCATGCAAGCCATGTTAAATCCCACATATGGCACCCCAAAATAGTGCACAACTTCTGACTTGAGACCACTGTACATGGAACTTCTTAAGTGGGGCCTGTCTTTGGAAGGGAGGGGTGGGCCAGGCGATAGGGTCTAAAAGGGGTTTGGCGGGCCTGGGTGGGGTTGAGTTAGGCGATGGGGTCTGACGGAGGTTGGCAGGCCTGGGTGGGGTGGGCAAAGCAATAGGGTCTGAAGGGGGCTTGACAGGCCGGGTTGGGCCAGCCGATAAGGATGGAAGGGGGCTTGACAGGCCGGGTTGGGCCAGACGATAAGGATGGAAGGGGGCTTGACAGGCCGGGTTGGGCCAGACGATAAGGACGGAAGGGGGCTTGACAGGCCGGGTTGGGCCAGACGATAAGGATGGAATGGGGCTTGACAGGCCGGGTTGGGGTAGGGTGGGGTGGGCAAGGCAATAGGGTCTGAAGGGGGCTTGGCAGGGTTGTGAGGGTGTGCGCACATGTGTAACAGCATCAAAGGCCTGATTACACAAAGGCAGATGGCTCAGCGAGATGCTGGTAGAAAGACAGCTGTGGGTCACAGAGATAGCTAGCGTGAGACGGTATAAAGAGACAAACCTCGGGTACAAACACACAATCATAGATCCCTACGAACTTCATCCACATTTGAGAAAAGGATTTAGGCTATTTCTGTAGTTTGCACACACCATTTAATTTAGCTAACGAAGTAGGCGACAGACCCAAATTCACATAATCTGCCAAACTGACCAGAATGAATTGCCTGAAGAGCCAAAAACGCTTGGCCATAAACCAAAAGAGTAGCTAATATTACAATTTGGAAAATGTGATAACAGACATAGCTAGCCCCGAGCTACTTTCAGACGTGGCATAATACATTTTGCAAGGGGAGCAGTCCCTCGATGGGGCTAAGAGGCAAATACAAAGAGGTGCCTTAATTAAACACGGCAGTTAAACAGTTCAGCTGGGCCAGACACACATTACATTGTGGAATGCCTCAGCGGATCTGCTCGCCTTCAAACGCAGCACAGGAAATTTCCTCCAGCAGAAGGATCTAAATAAGGCCATTTCGCTTCCACCCTGTCGCTTTGAGTGCTCTGGAATACTCACCAGGCAGTCACCAATCCTGGCCCCCCCCACCTTTCGCAGCAATTTACTTGCTCATCCCGATTCAGATTCTGCTTTGTGATTGGTACACTTAAGGAGAAAAGACTTGGGGCAGTAGCGTAGACTCACCTCGATACTGAAGTAGCCTCGGTCTACGTAGTCTCCCAGGAAGAGATAGCGTGTGTTGCTGGGAGAGCCTCCCACTTCAAACAGCTTCATTAAGTCAAAGAACTGTCCATGGACATCTCCGCACACTGACGACAGACCGACAAAGCATGATTAGAGAAATACTAGAGTTTTCCATCTTCTACAACAGGAGTAGCATGGTCCTATTGGACAATAATTTAATAAAAGCAGGAAACATTTAAGGGGAACATTATTCTGTCTTAACACCAGGAAAGTAAGGACAGCTGGATGAAACAGAGTTCAGTTGCCAAGACTTTAGTGTCACCCATAACTGTTTCTAACCCCAGTAGATGCTTGTCAGGTCTACTGGCTCAACAATTCACATTAATCGTGGTGATATAATGCACATATTCACTTGGGGTGCTATACTGCAGCATTACAATTGGGCCAAATACTGGTTATGTTTTTGCATAAATGATAAGTAAATGACAGGGTAAACCTAGGAGGAAGGTACAGGTAGCTATTAGGTGGTTATTACATTTTACAGTATGGCAGTACAACAATGTGTTGAAAAAAAGGGGGTGTGTTAACCGCATGTTGTCAATAGGCTATGCAGAAGATTGTGAAAAAAATCAAGTAAGCAACCGCGTGACACACGACAACAACCTGAAAATTATCGATGGAGTGCATGATGACCTTGCAATATAGAGGAAGAGAACCATTGCAATTTTGAGAAGCTGATGGGCTGAGAGTGGGAAATACCTTCTCAGCGCTGCAGGTACTTGCAGATATAGTCTGATTGGAAGAAAAATTTCCACGTTTTCCAGAAGTGCTCAGGGAGCCCATAAGTGCTCAGGGCAGCAGCTTGACATTTTAATATAGGGTTGATGCAAATTCCTACATTTTGTATAACCAAACTAAGCAAAGGCTTAAATCAACAGTCGGTCACAAACTAACTAATGTGTTTATCGAGAGGTTTGTTGGAGCACACAACATTTAATCCCCAAACTGATTAATAAAGGAGATTGAATACCTGTGATAGGGGCCTCTACCTCCAGCATGCATTTCTCCTGTCTAAGAATGTTGGCTCCATCATTGATGATCCGGAGGGCTACCTCCTCCTCCAGCCGTCCCTCCTTCACCAGGTGGTTGCGGAGCAGCTCTGAGTTGGGCTTACCGTCCTCAAACAGCTCCTTCATGCACAGACGCTGCTGGGGAGGATATGGTACAGCTGGAACAGAGGGGCAAACAGATAAAGAATGAGTCCTAAAATGTTAGCTTGGTACAAACTATTTAGACCTTGCAAGTTCTCATTCTGTTTCTGTTTCACTATCTGAGCACAAAACGGAATGCAAGCTTGCTAAAAGCTTGACATTTAACTACTTAAATAAACCTGGACTAAAATCCTTGTAAATGAGAGATGGACCATACACACATGGACTGTGCACACATTGACAATCCCACTAGAAGTTGACAGGTGTATGACTCACCATGCCACCTTAGTGTTATATGTTATGACCACAAGACAGCACAGATCCTATCAGGGGGAAAGTGTGAATGGAAAACGTAAGCTTCAAATTGTTAGAGCATATAAACATTTGGGGACCGTTTCACAGACATGGTTTAAGCATAGTAAGTAATAATAATAATCATATTCAATAGTTAACTCCATTAAATTTGTTTTTTTAGTTGTGTCATTGAAAATTCTATGCTTTCAACTTTGTGGGAGGAGTTTGGGGAAAGTCCTTTTCTGTTCCAGCATGACTGTGCCCCAGTGCACAAAGCAAGGTCCAGAAAGGCATGGTTGGAGGAGTTTGGTGTGGAAGAACTTGACTGGCCCGCACAGAGCCCAGACACCAACCCTATCTGAAATAGAATGGAGATTGCGAGCCAGGTTCTCTCGTCCAACATCAGTGTCTGACCTCACCAATGCTCTTCTGGAAGAATGGTCAAAGATTCCAACAGACAGACTCCAGAATCGTGTTGAAAGCCGAGAGAGTGGAAGCTGTTATTGCTGCAAAGAGGGGGGACCAACTCCATATTATACAGGGATTTAGAATAGGATGTCATACAAGCTCCTGTAGGAGTCCCAATACTTGGGTCCCCTAAGTGTGTTTGTGTCAGTCCTTATTCAACCTCTATGAGTTCTCATTTAATATAATCTGGATCTGAAGTCACAACATAAAACATGGTGGATTGAAAATGAGACATGCCAGCATATTTCTAGAAAAGTTTCAAAAAGAAATTAGAGATAGTCACTGTCTCCACATCACATTTTCACTTTGTTGTTAGCCAGCTAGCCAACTAAAACGAGTGCAATAACCATTACTTTCATCTCATTATCAGTCACCTGTGCATACCATTTGTGTTACATACCAGCAGGGACCAAAATTAACTCTCAAGGTGGCTGGTAAATGAAAACAAATTACCAGCCCAAAAAATAAATTGCTTTTTACTATGCAATCTGCTATTAGTAGTATTTAGCATGTCATCTTTAGCATGTCATCTTGGTCTCGTATGTGATTCCCAATCAATATTATAGTAGTGTGCAGTAATATTGTTAGTAATATTAACTGTATGCAGAAATATTAATTCAACCTTCTCAACACTAATGTTTATCACATAAGAATTAATAGTCAGTGGTAGGCTTATTCGCCTTTAAATGCAAGAAGGATTATTTATTATTATTTATTATAGGGTCTCGCTTTCTGGGCTATGGCGTGTGCGGTTCGAAAAAGTATGGTAATTTTCATAGCGGTAGCGAGGGCTTGTACTGATGGGGTAGCCTGGAGAATCGGGAATTGTGTCCTGACGTCTGACGTGCAATCAGTGTCTTTGTGAGCACTCGTAAAGTAGGATGTTCTCCAGTTTCATGGTTGTAGTGCCAACAACGGATGAATTGCCTCTGCGCCTTTCATTTGCGTTGACACGACACAAATTGCAAATCATAACCCCCTCCTTAAACTCCAGTCATGTTCTTGGAACAACTTCATTATCGCCATCTTTCACAGACGTTCCTCATTATTTTTCAGTGGATGAGATGGCACTCACATTAGCCATGATAGGAGTGGTCTCGGCATGAAGGGTTTTGTTTTTCGTTGTTGGGGCTCCACTCCCGCAACAAATCTACATATGATGGCTGGGTTAGCATAAACTGTCAATAAGTAGTCTTACCTCAGGTGTTAGCTACTTTATTAAAAAAATGCTGTTGGATGACAGACGCAATTAATGTAAAGTTCTACGCACCAGCACCACATACTGCGCCGCAGATCCAACGGATTGAAGAGACAGCAAGCCAGCTGCTTTCTCTAGCGCCGGCATAAAATATTTTTTTTCTACGGGGTGTAGTCTCCATAATTTACAGATTTGAAACATTGTCTTAAAGAACACAATAACATAAGTACGACCTCTCATTGCGAGATGACCATAAAGTGTTTGCTTACATAGCCTGTTAAGCACTGAAACCAGCGCTTTAATCGGTCACATTAGTGCTTTTATCAAAATGCATTTCAAGTAAGCTTACCCAGTCAATTATAGATTGTATTGCAGCATCCTACTGTAGGCTAGTCAGCCACATTACTAAACTACAACTTCATGTAAAAAACAAGCATTATACCAATCAATCTAAATTTATAAGGCCAATTTTACATCAGCCATTGTCACAAAGTGCCTTTAAAGATACCTATCTTAACACCACAAAAAGCAAGCAACAAATGGATTAGGAAAAACTCCCTAGTAGGTCAGAACCTGGAAAGACACCTAGAGAGGAAACATACTCTGAGGGGTGGCTAGTCCTCTTCCAGCTGTGTCAAGTAAAGATATACAATCATAATAATTCATCAATGCATGTGGTCTGTGTCCAGAGTCTTTGAAAATAATCCAAATGCAAAGCCAAGGAACAACACTAAACTAACAGCCCTACTCGCTCATGAATGGATTATGTTCACAATACTGGTAAGCAGAACTCTCATGACAAATCGGTTTGAAATAACGCAGCATATTACTTCCAGTGACTTGGACTAATCCGGAATTTGTAGGTATTAGCATCTTCTGAATTTCAGAAAGGAAGAGTGGATATGGTCCACATACGCACTGGTAATTTTGAAACAGGCTGGAGCTTTTTATTCCAGTTTTAATTACATGCACAACAGGAAACAGTTGTGAAGCCAGATCTACAAACACTGTGATACCCTAAAAGAATATATATGTTTACAGTACCTCAAGAATAAGCTTAAAGAACACCTTTGCCAAAACAATTGCACAGCCATGTGTGGAGAAAGATAACAGCCACCACGGTAGTGACATAGAACCGCTGTTTCCTCAGCAACACATGAGAACCCGTTACCATTAGACACAGTACTACAGACTGTTACCTTGATGTATAACATGAAGGTACAAGACTGGGTAAAAGCCAGAATCAGCGGTCTCCACATGGCTCTGGTTGTGGCACTCTACAGAACATCAACACAGATGACCAAATAACAGTTGTCTACAACAGCCAAAAAAACTAAAGCCTGGGACGAGTGAGCTCTAATGAGCTTGCGTCTGTGTGTGTTCAAACAGTGTGCAAAAGCACCTGACTAGTACAGAGGTCTAGGGTTGCCTGATGTATTAGCTAACAACAAAAACTATTTCCTTCCATCTGGTTTCCAGGAGGTTGATGTTGGTCTGGAAAACCAAGAGATAGGTTGACTTGTGCAATGTGTCACCAGCAGATTCGATTGATATCTTCTGTCTGTGATACATTGTCATAGAAAAAAGCTTTTATCTTTGATAGCATCCAAACTAATTTTGGCACCACACCCCAGTAAAAGCAAATTCACCAAAAGAAGGGGTTCCCAAACCGGGACACAAGGACTCCTGGTGGAACCTGGCCTATTCACAAGGTGTACTGAAGAACTTATGAGAACATTGACATGCTGTGGTAACGAACATGAGGAGGAGCTTCAGGGTCAGTCTGGGCAAAGCAAAACTCAAACAGAATAAGGGTTGGGAACACTGCACTACACAGCAACCCACTGTTGAACAGACCCCGCATGGACCGTTGAACAGACCCCAAATGGAACGTAGAACAAAACCCCATGGACCGTAGAATAAAACCCCATGGACCGTAGAACAAAACCCCATGGACCGTAGAACAAAACCCCATGGACCGTAGAACAAAACCCCATGGACCGTAGAACAAAACCCCATGGACCGTAGAACAAAACCCCATGGACTCAAAAATGAAAACGTATTGATCCAGAAGCTTTGTTTTGGGGTACAGCCCAGGACAGAAGGGGTGCAGGTTGGCTGTGTGATGGGCTAGCCGGGGGTGGGGGATATGTAGGTTACTGTCACTTACCGGGCTGGCCGGCTTGCAGTGGAATTACTCGAGCAACACACACAGCGAGCTCCAACTTGGTCACCCTATGACCAGGACAAGCTGTCATGCTTCGACAAGTGTGGTATAAATAAACGGTAAGCACCTCTGGGGCTACCAGGCAGGCCACGAAAGGAACTATAAGCTGGGTACGAGCGTTAAGAGGAGATTAGGTAAAGCTTCTATTAGCCAGGGATTCCAAGTTCAGAGTCTGTTTATTTAAAGGATAGGTAGCATTTAACATAAACATATGTAACATAGTCGCTGTTCATGAAAACCTCTTATCGCCAAAAACAACACACTTTTTAGGAGATTGAAAGGAATGACCATATTTTGGAGTAATGAACATGTCTGAATACAACCATGGGCGTGTATGGCTGGCAACACGTGAAACATATTGAATTTGGCAATACAGGAGTGACAAGGCATTCATCAGACAATCAGGCAGAATTATAATGTTAACATACTGAGCACTTTCATCATAATATAATGTAACCAATGGTAGTTTTTTAAATAAGAGAAAATACAAGGCAAATTGTGACTATCATCTGCAATTACGATTTTAATGGCATTTAAAGGCAGTAAAGTTTAGTATGAAGCTGTCGGTTGATTACTTCATGTGCAGCATAACAGCTGCTGTCATCCACAGTTTGTGTCTAGCGGGATGTCCTTTTCAGATGGTTAGTCACTGTGCCTGTAGCACTACCAGCTTTGACTCAATTCCAAATGCATTTCACAACAATCTCTTGTCTCAAGGTACTGCCAGCCATGCAGGACATCATAACAGACTTGTCTGTTTTTGGAACAGAGACTAATAGATTGTTCTACTTTGAAAGCATCAATCGGTGAGCTACGACAGACAAAGGGGCATAGCAGAGGCTAAACAGCCCTGACTGAGTCAACAACGAGGGCCGGTAGATCATTTGCTAAATTGTTCTAACACACAATTTCTTGCAAGTTACGCCTTGCAACTTCATTAAAGCCTATCATAAAAGAATATTCAAAATAAAACAGATCCAAGACTGAACACACTGAAATGCATAGATCAGTTCACATGATTCTAGTCTACAAGACCACTGAGCATGTATGTTGGTGCCAAGATCCAAACTGCTTTGGTCAGGCAGATAAAAATGGGTTAGAGAAATGTCTGTGAATTAAGGATTTAAGGAGAAACAAGCAAGATTCACACATCATGGTTGCAGAAACATCAAGCAAGCACCACCAAGCAAAAACTGAGAGTTTTTACTTCATGTTTTCAGGCAATTATCGTTTATTATCAGCGTAAGATTGGAACTGCTACTCCAGTAAACTTACACTAAGCCTTAAGATCAGCTTGACAAACCCATATTCACTGTTAATGGATGGGCACCGTTTGTCTTTATATGTTAATGAAGATATAATTATTTAACACATAACCTTTTAACATATTATTTTTACATAGGTGTAACACTGTGTCTTGTAATGGATATGTGATTTACAATATGTCATGCTGCAGACCCACACTTCACCTTATAAGGGATGGTGCAGCTGGCCAGAAAAAAGCAACCAGCAGACAGATGCAAACAACATTCACCCCCAACAGCAAATCAAAACACCAAAACTAGCAAAGCGCATGCCACAATCTCAACAATACTTCCTGAAAATGTATATAGACATTTTATAGATTGTGAACCAATAGTTGCAATTGAAGGCAGTACATTCAAAATTAGCTGCCAGGTATAGCTAAACCATCTACTGAGAAAGCATATCTCAAATTGTATCCACACATACACACGCACACAAACACACAGCTATTGTTTAGGCTGCAGAATCAGGGCAAGAGATTTGGCTCGGGTTGCTGTATTGCTTCTTCCCATCCAAATTGCCCTGGTCACTGAATGCATTACTCAGCCAAATGAATTGAAGAGTGGTGGTCATCTCTGGCATAGTACATCTCTTTGCCCTGCAGGACCCAGCTGGGCCTCACCCTTTCAAACAGACAGACAATAGTAGTCAACAGGTTCAATCTCCATTTACTCATATCAAAACACTGACTGGAGGGTTGGCTGTAACCATCAACAAAAGCCAGACTTTTAATAACCATGCTGTTGTATTTGTAGGAAAATATCTTGGTGCTATTCACTAGCAGTGGCACAGTTAACTCATACTAACATTGGAAACCCATCCAGTATTTAAACAAAATTAGTCCAGGTATTTAAATAATGTACAAAACTACCTACAGCCTCTACAAGAAATAAAAGCGCATATCATTAAAAAAATTAATTTAAACAGAAAATCATTTAAATTGGCAATTTGGAAACTGCGCATATAAATAATGTAATTTCAATGTTAAATCGAATAATTGTGCAGCCCTATTTGATGTAAACAATTGAAATATTTGAAATTCTTTGGCTCCCACTTCAGTAAAAATGGCGTGGTAAATATCCACTAACCTGCTCCCAGAAATGTCTGTCTGTCAACAAAGTTATATATTCCCAGATGATTCATCATATATTACCTGATTTTCTTTGATTATCCACGGCAGTGACTTATTGGCAAGTAACTGAATTTTGAATAGATAGAGCAAACCTGGAAATTCAGTAAATATAATTGCCTTTTGCAGTTTTATTCTGAACTCATGGAGTAATGGTGTAAGATACAGCAACGGGTTGTGGCGTGCGTAAACCAACACCTGAAGCATGTATCATAATGTCCATAAAATAAAAAGAGTGTGTTCAGGAAGTGTTTCAAAAATATGTGGATGGGGTTAGGGTTATGTGCAATGCTGCAGTATCCTGGGACCAAACCAATAGACCCAAATAACATCAAGAGTATTCCTTCGGTTGTTCCTTTCCAACACACTTCAGACTGCTATCTCTGACCAACTCACTCCTCGGCTTTCTCAGAACGTATCTCTTCAACCTTAAACAGACAGGTACCAAGAAAGGTCACTCAACAAAGACTTTGTCACAAAGGATCTGCACTGCCAAAACTATCATTCATTTGTACTAATCCCTCCGAAATTAGAGATTGGCAACCTATTTCGTACATGGTGTCAAATGTATTCACCCATTTCTACAGATCTGTGTGCCAGTTTTGATTTTAATTTAAGCGTGTCTAACGGCTAGCCTGGCTAAACTAAACAGAAGCTAAATATTTGCATCATGAGGCAACCTCACAGATGCTGAACTCAGGACAGAGAAAGAAGAATTGTCTGAGATCCCTTACAGCGTGTGTTCTCCAATCTCCTTAGGGTTATAGAAGAAGGTTTAGTGCAAGGTGGATTACCAAAGTACTGACCATAAGTACATTTTGGGGAAATGAATTTATAAGGAGAAATGGCAGATTATCTTGAAAATAAAAATATATCACTATATTATTGTTGTGTATTTAGAGACTTTAAAAGGTAATATTGTGACCCCTAACTAAGTAATAAGATACATCCTTCAAGGATAGCTCAGCAAATTGACTTTGTTACAAAGACTAAGCTTAGAATGTGTTAACTGGTTACTTTTGGATTACATGCACTACAGTATACAATAACAATTTTGGTAAAAGGCAAATTCTTTGCATGTTACATTTTGAGAAGTAAGTTTGAGCAAGGAAAACATTGCCTGTACATGCCCACTGGAGAACTGCCTTTGAGAATGTAACATAAAACCACTGCATTGGTATGCATCCCTTATCTTGCATCCCTTATCTTGCATCCCTTATCTTGCATCAAAACTTTATGGAGTGCCAAAACCTTGTAAGATGACAACACTTTTTCACTTTGACTACAATCAGAAACCTAGCATGAGGCCACATGTGAAGTAATGTACTAGAGTCCCCTCATCAGAAAGGTACGGCTTTTGACTTTCACCTACAACAGATCAAAAGTTAAAAAAAACAAAAAAAAGATATGGTCTAATACAACATTATCTGATGAATGTAAATAATAAAGTATTTGTGAAAAATCTATAATATTTTTATTAACTAGTCTGTTTTAGTACTATACTTTAGTAGTATCTACCCAAAACATTACACCTATATAACTGTACCAAGAATGTTATGACATATAAAATAAAGTAAACAATATAAAATAAAGTTTTCCAGCACAAATCAAAATTTTACTTTTTGTAGGCCTAAAAAAGGTCTGCGGGGCCAATCTCTATCAAATATCTACACTCACTAGCCCCTTTACTAAGTACAGCTATCTAGTAACAAAACCTTTTTGCCTGTTCAAAGACTCCTTTTTGCACCTCACATTCATAAGTGCGTGGTTATTTGCTTATTTGTCTGTCTGTCGGTCTGTCTTTATGTAAGCTGGAAGGGGTCTGGACATTCACCTCTGAACATGATCTAACATGATGTTTTTGTTAAACACTGGGTGTTGCTTTTATTTATCACACAATTCTCTGTAACCTTGACACTGTAGTGTATAACAATCCCAGGATGTCAGCTGTTTCTTAAATGCATTGTCTCAGAATCAAACCTAGCTCGAAGTCACTTCGATCACACATCTTCCCCGTTTTAAGGTTTGGCCAAACAACAACGAGTCCAAACCTTCTTGACCATGTCTGCATATTGAGTTTCCGCCATGTGATCTGCAGTTTGGCTATTTGTGACAACAAGCAGGTGTTTCCAATAAAGCAACACTACATATTAGATTTTTTGGGCTATTAATACTGTAACTAGATTTATGCAAGTAGTTCAGGCTAGTGCTCAAAATGAGGTACTGTCTGCTGATGTCGCATGAGCACAACAAAACATACATTATTTATTACACTTTAAGAAGTCAAATATATTAAATGAAATCCTTACTTACAACTGATTATTGTATAAGATGAATTTAGTGAAGGTTCTCCAAAACAGTCTTTCTTATATAGTTTTCGAATCATCTAGCATCCATCATGTTGCTCTTGGACCTTGATAAACTAAACCATCATGTGGGAACACCAGGCTTTGTTTGAAAACCTCATATCACCCTTTCCCCATAAGGCACCTAGGAATGTTGTGGTATATAGCTAACACACCATGGATAAATACGTTGTCCAGGCACTCCGAAATGTGTCATAACTAAGAACAGCTCTTAATAGATGTATATTGGCCATAAACCACACTCCCTTTGGCAAATCACACTGCATCAGTCTTTAGGCGTATTCTCTTATGAGCATTGGTATGCAAAAGTGCCATATTGGGCCCCCCCCCGGCGGCTGGCTGGATATACAAACAATCCCCTCCCTTCTCCTTTCTCTCTTCTTCACTTGTATGCCTCTCACACACCCTGTGGCTGAGACCATGTTTGGAAAATGACTAGGGAGATTCCTTCCGCAATTAACTCACCCTTTCCCTACTTGCTGGGACAAATTCGGAACCCCTGCCAGGGCATTCTCTAGCTCCTGGACCGCTGACCCTGAATGGGTGGAAAGGGTTCTTCCTGGAGTGCTGGCCAGGCTTGGCTGAGATGGCCGTTCAGACTAGGTAGTGTTAACAAGGTCCTGCCTGCCCAGGGAGCCACAACAGTCTAGTGAAGTAATCCACCTTGCCAGCCTAGTCACAGCATTAACAAACCTCTCATGGCATGTTCTACTTGAGTGACCCTTGTGTTTCATGTGCTTCATTGCAGTGACCCAGGCTGCCCTGGTGAAACCCACCTAGTACCCTGTACTCTACTTAATAAATAACTTTTAAAAACTACATTTATAGACAATCATTTCTCTTTTCTTAAAACCTGCTTACTGTATTCTTAACGTGCAAGTTGACTACTGAAGTTGGCTAACCTTACAGGTGGTGTGTGACAGCCTGCTACAGCAAATATGTATTATATAATGATTTCTTGTAAAAGCATTCTCAAATGGAACATTATGGCAAAACCTACGCAGCGTTGACTGAACAACTACACCCAAGCAGGTACTGATTACAGTTAATCAGTTAAATACATAGCTACAGTAACTTACTGTTTGAAGTAACTTCGTCTGATCTACATAACCAGTGTTAGCTAGTAACTGGATAACATTTGGACAGTAATTGTAGTAGTTAAATGAGGCCCCAGGGGTTTGTTGTCTGACAATATCAAAGTCAACTCACCTTTTACGAGCCGCTCAGTTGTAGATTGTTTATCTCCGGCTTTCTCCTTGTCTTTGTCTTTTCCAGACATGTTGGTTTCACCTGGCCTCAACACTCAGGACCAAGGCTAGGTTGTAGCACTAGCTGGTTACTCCGTCTTGACGTTATATTGGGACTGAGGACAGTCTGGTTTTCCTTCCGAGACGACTGGTTTGATTACGTTCGATTGCCAACGCCGAGCTAGCAAACGTTGCTTAGTCCGTACGAAAATGTCACAAACTGAAACCAAACATAGAAAACTAATACTATCCAACTTAGTAAAAGTATTAGAAATGTACCCTGCTATGAGATAATCTGATTTTCTTCTCGCTAAGATTTAACGTTAGCTGGCAAGCTAACTAACGTTAACAGGACAGCTAGCTAGATGGCTAACGTATTACAATTCACTACTGTAATTTAGCTAACGTTAATAACGTCAGCAGGAAATTTGAATGCGTTTGCGTGTGTCAGAAATCTCATAAAATGTCTTGCATTACTAGGATTGCTTATCCACAAAATCTATCTTGCTGTCGCGTTCACCTTGCGTTTCGTCGCGGATACCAAGCCCTGTTCTAACTTCCAGGTGTAACTAGCTAGCGTTCTGAATCTGACCGTAACCCTGCGGATTAAACTAATCTGACAGTGCACATAGACGGATTTCCTACAATATGGCGGAACTGAATCCCTAACGAAATGACGTAGCTATGGTAACGTAATGCGTACACGTGCAGGTCACTTGGGATGCATTAAAAGACCGTCCATAAACTAGAACTGAAGCATGAAAACTAAAACTAAACCCGATTGGGGCTTCTTAGTTTAGTTTTAGGCTTCTACACGAGAGCTTTTTAATTCCGCCCCTATATAGCCAAAACATTTCTGGTCCTCTCCTAATCCTGGAATGATTTTTAGCTGGAAAACCAGGAACGCCACGAGAAGTGTTGAAATTTCTCTGTGCATTTAACCTGTTTTATACCGTGACACTGATAGGTATGTAAGATACATTGGTTTCAACTTCGTAATACGCCTTATTGTTGTCACGGCAGTGTAGATTGCTCCCAAACTCTTGGGCATTGCATCACCCCGCATCATCACCCTAAACTGACAGGCCAGCTCCACCCTACAACACTGATGTTCATCCAGTGAGGAAAGACCCACCCTTCACCACCTTACAATAATATTTATGTAGTTTTGGTGCAAATGCAAGAGAAGCCTACTCCAGTAGATAACACCTTTGTTGAAGATTATTAGTGAAAAAAGTAAAATAGAAATGTGCACATAAAAGGAGCTATTTTTTACAACAATTTTACAACACTTTTTGACAGTTTGTCACTGTTTTGCAACTGGGGTCTTATGTGGTTCACTTGGTTAGAAGATGGGGCTTTTGATGCCAGCATTGTGGGTTACAATCCCTCAGGTGCTCAGTATAAAAATGCATGGTCTCACTATTGTTTGACACCCTAGATAAGAGTAACCTGCAAGAAATGTATCCATCAATGTAGCCAGATGGCAATTTTTATACTTCAACCCATATAATTGAGTATTATAAAACAAATTAAATAATATAACTTGTGACGTTTTAATGAACAAGACTTTACCTATATTTCACACAGTTTCATGAAGAACTGTCATGCGAATTACTATGGAGTGTGGCTGTGGAAAATGCTCTTTGTCTTCAATGAAGACTTATTCGTATGTCAAAAAAGGTTTTCACTTCCATGCAAATTTTTTGTAGGTTAAAGTTAGTTTGCAGGTCTCATTCTTATTCATATATCTATGTACGTTATGTATTTCCATCCATGTGACAGAGACAAATGTGAGGTGTGGTGTCTAGTTGTGAACAGATATTCTGGCAGCCATGCTGCAAACATTTTGTTATCACCGCCCACAGAAAGAAAAAAAAGTTCTGTCTTGTGCCTGTAATGACACAGCCGACCACCGAAGGGAGCCAAAACAATGCTTATTTAACAGAAACGTCAACAGAATAGACACCATGTTATTTTTTGCTATGCAATGTTCCTGCATGGGCTTGGTTTGAGGATTTTCCATTCATATATTCTGACAGCAAAAGCCATATTCATCAGACAGTAACTGTCAAAGCACATGTGAAAAAAAGAAAAAGAAAACATGGGATACATGTCCATGACGTCCAAGGAACTCTCTGTTGTCATAGATCTGGGGAAAGTTGCTAAATTGCTAAAGCATTGAACCTTTTAAGAGGCAATGTGGGCTCCACCATCGTGGAATGGAAGGCTTTTTAACCACAGACTCTTCCTAGAATGTCCTTGTGTGGCCCAGTCAAAGGTACTGGACTTAACCTCACTGAACAGCCAAGGTTAACTGAAAGTGCTGTAAGTTTGAAGTGAAAATGTCTAGGAGCAACAACAGCTCCTCCGTTAAGTGGCCACACAAGCTCACAGAACCGGAAAGCCTACTGCTGAAGCACATAGAGCATAAAACTTGTTTTCCTTGGTTGCGGAATCATCTTGTTAGATCTTTAAAATATATTTAATATGAACAAGTACTTGGTTGCAGGGTTTTAATCCTCCCCAAGAAATTGTTTTTTTTAAAGAAAATGACCTAATAAAACTGGTCTCATTGTAGCCCAGAATCTTTTTAAAATAGGTTATTCATATCATACCACAAAAGATCTAGCTATGTTACCAGAAAAGAGGCCCCAGAATGGGTTTTCTGCCACCTCTGCTTCTAGAGATACCATAAGACAACAAATACCACCCTAGGGCTTGGATACAGGGATTGTACTCAAGTCAATAAGTTAACACTTCATAAAGATCCTATTTAAATGTACCCTACAGTGATTGCTACTATCACAAGGCTTGCACCTGTATTGCATTTTGGATTAATGGCAGGGGGTAGGACATCCTCAGTGAACTCCAAACATTCTATGAAGTTACAATATGATTTGAATATTTTTCTGCAGTCACATTCAATAACGGGAATAGATGTATTTGGCCCAGGGATTCCCAATCATTTGTTCCTGGTGAAAAGGGATTGGATTGGAACAGAAACAAAACCAATGTACTCATGGTCTGTCCTTACAAATCCAGTCTATCAAAGCAGCTTCAATGGCGGATGTGTGCCAGTTTAACAGACAAACAGCAAACATTAATCCAAACAGGCTTACTCAAACAATAGTTTATTATTAATTTAAAGATGCAATACAGAATTCGACGTTTTGAAAAAGCAGTGTTTGCCACCTCCGTAATATGTACCGGCTGTGTACCAGGGCATCTAAAAGCATGCCATGTCACCTATTTGATATATGTCACTTGCAAAAAAACATAATTCGATGTTTGAAAAAAGTATTGCACTCAAGATCCTGGAGTGCATCTTTAAGATAGAAATGGTGGTACATCAAAACAATTAGTAAAGAAATAGGGACATGGCTTTTGTTTCTCCGATTTCTATAAAAGATACATATCTGTTCAACTATTTGACATTTATTTAGGAGCCTAGTTATCTTGGCAAAGCACAAGATCAAACAATAGTGGTCACAAGCCCCCAAGTTGTTTAGAAGCAAACTGCAGCGATAGCCCAGCCCAATAGCACCTGGTAGAGCTCAGGCCTGACAGGCAGCTAGATGGACTCCTACCTCTCCTGCCCCGGACATGAATCAGCATCACATCAATTGCAGCTGTAAAGGAAAACCTAACAGGGCACAGACAGGGAAAGTAGACCTTAATCTTCTGGCCAACTGGGGGGTCCAGACTACCGGAACGGTCAAGCCTGGCCAATGTACACAGATTACAGGCCTAGAGCAGCAATGTGATCCTCCATTATCCCTGTTCCCTGTATGCACTCAGTAGTTTAACCACACTGTAGGATGAATGTAGGATCAGGTAATCTTGTTCATAAGACTCCTTTAGGAGTAGGCTGACGTCATAAAAATGTTTTATCCTACATTTTTATGTGCACCTAAAACTATTGCCATTTCAAATTGCTATAAAACGGAAATAATGCAGGAATGTATGACAACAGGAAATGTAACTTGAACAAGAGGAGATTAACAGAATGTCATCTTTGGTGTTCAGTCAATGTGAAAATGCCCTCCAGTTAAAACAGAGGGTATTACAGTTCACAGTGGAAGTCTGGCTAAGTTTCAGTGGACTGCAAGTATTCATCCCTGTTGGATTTAAAAAAAAACTTTGCATTATGGACTTTACATATGATATTATCATCATCATCATCAATTACCTTACTTTAACTAGCATAATCAAGTTTAAAAAGTAATGACTTTTGAAACTAGATTGTGATCAAAAACAACATACATAAACATTCAAGAGAAACTATTGGAGAAGGTACTTCAATGATGAAAGTAATGCAGGAAAGGAAAAAGTCTAAAAGACACAAATATCCCACAGTTAGGCATGAAGTATGATCAATAGATGTTTTACTAAAACAGCATATTCATGGGAAATAATATTATATATGGCTATGGAGAGACCCTGTATATAAGACCAAGAGGCCAACATTTTAGACAACCCTAAGCACCCATATTCAGAAAGTGTCTATACACATCTGCTGAGTAACAAGGATAAATATGACTGCCCTCCATATCAGCCATGAGATGATCCACACTTTTAACATAATTCTATGCTTGATTAGAGATCTTTTGAAAAACAATTCTTGCAATCAAAATTAAGCATACAGCATCCTGTAAGGCAATATTACTATTAATGTTGTGTACACTTCTAAGTACCAGGAAACTGCTGTATACAATGGATGCAGTTTCTGAAGATATACCTGGAAAATATGTTTTCTAAAACCAGCACAGCAAGGTTCGTTTTGCATTTGATTTGCCATCCTCTTCTGTGAAGTGTCCTGTAACACAACAAAACTGCCCCCCCTTCCCCTTCAGACACCATAGACAAATGAGAAGTGGCACCATCAGTGTGACAAGGGCACGAGGAGGAAGACTGAGGTCACACCTGAGGGCCACATACAGTCTGCCGGCCTGACTGGGACAAAGTGCTAATTACACGGGCCTCGAACTGGGGGGCAAGTACAGGCCACTGAGGCTAGTGAATCATGCACGTACTTCACTCTAGGCTAAAGCCCTGTTGTAGATAGATATAGCTTTGCAATTGCAAGGACTGGTCATTCAAGTCTTTTCTGTGGCAATGAAGCAATGGAGTGTTGACTCTGGTGAGAAGAGTGCTCATAGTCAGTGTTGACCATTGCTTTTATTAATGTCAGTCCACCCCATTTGCATTACATTGTGCCATATTCACGAAGGCTGATGGCTGCAGTGCAAGTCCACTGTAAGTACTGTACTGCACATTTACTGGGATCCTTTATTACTGAATCATGAAGCCAGACGGCGGGGCCACGCGAGGGGGAGGCCTCTGAGGCAGAGCCGGAGGATATGGAGACGTGAACATATGCGGGTACCCAGGGCTGATGCTGGGCAAAGGAGCGCCCATCCTGGGGGGTATAGGCGGGTAAAGGGTGGCAGGATAGGAAAAGACTGCCGACATTGGCTGAGGGACTACAGCCGGGGGGGGTTGGTTTGGAGGCGGAGGTGGGGCTCTCCGGGGCTGAGGCATGGGGGACTGGTTGTGGTCATTGTGGCTGTTGACGTCTGTACAGAAGGGGGATTGCCTGGCTGAAAGCACCTCTGGCTGGGAGCCGGAGACAGGCACCCGAGGGCCCTTCAGCAATATCTCCTGAAACTTGTCAATCTTCACCCTCCTCAGGTGGGCCAGCTTCCTCTTGCTCTGGTAAAAGTCTATGAAGGTATCTAAGGTAACGTCACCATCCAGGAAGGAATCAGCCATGTTCTGTTAAGAAAAATAAAAAGCAAACTAGAAATTCCATGAATAGATTCAAAAACATCGGTCTCCATCCAACTTGATAGCCACAAAGGTTCACAAAATCTCTTCAGGTAACACTAGATGATTAAACTCAAACTTGATCATTTGATTTAGGTGGGCTAGATATGATTAAGTAAATGTAGCAATTATTGTGTAATTGTTTGATTCAATTCAAAAATTAATGCAATTTACATTTGTTTTTATTTTTAATAACCCTAGTTCTAACACATGTAATGGCATGGAGTCCGAGAGGAATAGTTTATGAACTGCCATCCATAACAGGCTCTTTGAGATAGAGTAGGAAAAGGGAGGACAAAAGAAAGGCAGTATAATGTTTGACCTGCCATCACAAGAGATATAAGATAATGAGAGAGCAAGAGAGATAGAGGAAAGTAGAGTAGAGCAGAAAGATAGGAACAAAGACAGTTGAGAAAATAGATCTGCTTCTTACCTCTGTCTCCTCTTCAATCTTAGCTCCCTCTGCCTGCAGTAGAGCAAGCAATGTGTCCAAAGAACTGTTTCCAGGGCTGTGGTCTATGAGCAAAAGACAAAAAACGACATATGAGAACATTTTGTTTACAAACTAAAATGAATCATCTCAGAAATAGGGCGGGGTGATGGATCTCAAATTAGACTAGAAATTACAACAGAATTCCCAGCGATTTTGAACAGGCTGAGTCATTTTACATTGATGCATTGGGTGGTGATTTACTGTCAGAAAATGCTGGTATAAAATCAGTTCAAGTTTTCTGGCTTGAACGAGAGCAGCACCTGTCAAACAAACGTTTTCCCTTTACAGTTCAAAACCTCCAGGGTGCTGCTTCAAACAGGTAGAATCCACTACCGTGAAAGGGTGGCCTCAACCAAGCAATTTACGCAAGTTTGCACAACAAAACTATCTAGCGGCTTGAGTATGCTTAGATATATATACATTATATTTGATTTGAAGTATGTGGACACCCCTACAAAGTATATTTAGTTCAGGTGTTTTAGCCACACCTACTGATCACAGATGCATAAAAATCCAGCATATAGCGATGAAATCTCCAAAGACAAACATTAACAGTACAATGGGTCATACTGAAAAGCTCAAGGCCTTTAAACGTTGCACTGTCATAGGATGCCACAAGTCAGTTTGTAAACTTCCTGCCCTACTAGATCTTCCCTAATGCTTTAACTGTGAAGTTGAAGCATCTGGGAGCAACATATAATATATTTCCATCATCTAATGTGGGATTTAAGTGTCCCCATACATTTTTTGGAGCAGTATATATTGCATACAGGCCCTTTGTTACAAAATGCTGGGTTAGACCTTACTTTGATATGGGTTAATTTATAAAGCCCTTCTAAGTAAACTCACAATGTAGCCAGCTATCCCTTACAGAAATGGCCTGCTTGGTGATTTAAGTCACCAGGGCCATTGCTGACTTTGGTAAGACTGCTTTCTTCTATAGAGGCTTAAATAATGTACAATAATTGATTGTACTAAATGTGGGACCCCTCAAACCCATTTAAAAGTCGTGAGGTAGTCGTTGCTGCCTCATTGACGCCCTTAAAAGACTCCCGATCTGCAATAACATGACACAAAATCACATGTTGATTTACAGAAGAATAATGGAGTATTCAACCAGAGAAGGGAAACACAAACACACACACACATATCACTGTCAACAACATTATCAGTTTCCAGGAAGAGAACAAAACTGAACAAAGAGATGGACTGTATTTCATAATGTGGTGAACTAAAATAAACTGGGCCTTCGGTCTAAATTGCCTATTTCCCAGGTGGTACACTATTTTAGTCCAGAGCCCTGTGTGAGTGTGGGACAACTCCCCAAAAAACTTAATGAAGTAAGCTGAGCAAGAGAGACCAGCCTGGCTCCTGTTCCTGTTGCAGACCCAGTCTGTTGACTGAAAGTCAACACTGTTAAAGCTCCTGGAATTCCTGCAGGACCTGACACCAAAGCCACCAGGTAACAACACAGTCATATCACCACTAATCATAATTTAGTTCAGGTGTGCAGGAGGGGACGCCCAGATCTGTTTTAAAAGGCTTAGATAGAATTAATTGAAAATGCTTGTAAGATCCTCCCACTAGAATTGTATTTGTTAGGGTACAGATCATGTAGTCGTCATGTAGCCAAGCCACACTATTTGCAAGCTGTTGCCTAGAGCAGTAATTCGCAACCAGGGAAAGTAGGACCCCAGGGAGTGCTTGGCACATCCACCACGGGTAATTAAGTTGGTCAATGAGACCATGGTGGAAACCGCTGGTGAGATCTGTGGCCAGTGTTATCGCTGGTAATTCAGATGTTGTAGAAAGCCTGATATGCCCTTTACTTAGGTTGCTCAACGATTTTGGAAATCTTTTTGAAATGTTAGCTCATTTGTGCAATGCTACTGCAATGCTAATTAAATGCAAAGCTTTATTCCATTATGTACCAACTCAACATACTAGAAGATGACATACATTGGGGACCCATTCACACAACACACCCATCGAGTAAACCTGAAGAGACAAACATTGCTGTATGGGGTTCATGCTGATGAATGGCTCTGCGGTTTTCTTTTCCTCCACACCAGTTTATAGTTCACGCTCTTGATTAGAATTGGCACACCAGAACGCAGGATCAATCATATTGTAATGGATTTAGTAACAGGCTTTTGAAGTAGGCCGTTGATGTAGAAATCATATGAAAAATAATGAAAATAAAATGCCAGGAAAACTAAAAGCAATAACCTAAATCGGTATTGCATGACAATGACACAAATTACTTTAATGTGAAGCAGTATTATTTATAAATGTCTTTGTGTTGCCAAAAATAAACATGTTGCCAAGGCATGGATGGACAGAGGCACAAATATACATAAATTAATGTTCGAAGCAGCCAATCTATAGCCAGGTAGACTACTTTGTTAATAAGAATTATGTAAACAAGATTGTATGTTCCGTAAGTCTTCCAAAATATATGTACATGACACTATTTATGTTTAATAGATAAAGTTCAATATCTTGGTCTACTAAGTCATGCCACAAGAAAGTCTATTTAGACCAGGGATGCTTGATCCTGGTCCTGGAGATTTAGACAATCCATGGCCTAGATAAATGAAAGTACATTAATAAATACGTACATTCAAATTTACTTTGTTATGGTGATATAAAAACCGTAGTATAATATAAAAATACATTTCACAATCAAACCAACCTTAAGAAAGAAAAAAAAATGTTTTCACTCAACACGACGGAGGAGTTGTCCTCCAGTAAAAGGACTGCCTCCGTCTCTCCGATTCACAGGAGTATCAGCTCTCCTTCACACAATGCTATGACTCTCCACTTTGACACTGATGTGGCGTTTTGCCCTTTCACAGCTCTCCACTCCTACTTCCCATTTGCATGTGGAACTCATTGTTTCCCAGTGCAGCTGTTGTTGCCTACAGCAAATCCCCAACTAGTACAGCCAGCGCCGGCCAGCACACTGGCAAACTGGGTAAGGGTAGGAAAAGAGTCTTTGTCTTTTAGTCCTTTCCATGAAATAAACGGCCACGAACACAGAACATGGCGATATAAAAGCATACTACCATCGAGGAGCAGGCTCTTCTGGTAAAACAAGCATGTTTAACAAAAGAAGAAATGTCAGCCAATATGCCTTGGGGAGTTCTCTCACTGTAGAGCCCCCTCCAACATCCCTTGTCCTGCCTCCCTCAACTCTCTTTACCGGTTTGCATCTCGCTCTCTAAAATGGTGGGTTCATATGGAGCAAGTAATATTGGTAGGACCAAAATTTGCTAGGAAGGGTCCAGTGGCAGATTTTGGTTATTTTATATATTTCTTTTAGCTATTGTCTCTTTCTGGATCTAAATTGTCAAGTGAACAATTCCCCCCACCCTCAACATTCTGATGGATAGAAGGTGATACTGGGCACAGGCTAATAAACAGGCCTTAGGGGCTTTCAGGTAAAACCAGGAACCTGAAAAACTGGTTTTGGTGTGCTGTGTCACAATACAAGTAAAGGACCAACAAAATCATTGTGTCTAGTATGGAAGTTTAAAAATGTCAAAATCAAAATAGGCCTTTAAGAGCACGGGGTCAACACATGCCGACAGTAATACATTTTTAACATAAAAATATAGCGTCATTCAGACAAAGCCAACGTTACCTCGTTCAGACTTGTGGACCTGGTAGGCCTCAAAGCCCTCTTGTAGGGAGATGTAGCGCCTGGTGAGCAGGCCCTTCTGGTTCTCCAGCCTGGGCTGCAGTTGAAGGTTCTGCGTTGCCAGGCTACGGTTACTGGCCAGGGTCATCTCCTTGGTCTGCTGAACCTCCTTCATCTTGCACACACACCACACACACACACCACACACACACCACACACACACACGATTGTTTAATAAGTTATACACTCTTTTACTAAAAAGGGGAGAAAATATATTGACACCCCTTAAAGATTTTTTCCCAGAGAAAAATATGCCAAATAAAATTGTCACCATTCTCTTCTTTCAAAGAATAATGTTTTTTCTATTAGTCCATTTCTCACAAAAAAAATGCATACATCATTCCGTAGTCTGTTTTTTTATTTGTGCGTTTGAGAAAAACATATTTGAAACTAGAAAAATACTCATTTAGTTTCAAGCGTTTCTCTAATATCCCCTATGAGTGGCTGATGACTAATTACTCAAGATCCTGTTCCCACGTGTTGACTGAATTCAGTCTCACCAAGTCACATTTGGAAAGACAGAAATAGAAAAGGGGCATTGGTGTAAATGGCATCAGGTGGCTAAGCCGAAAATACAACTATCCTAGTAGTCAGTACAACATCATATCCTAAACAGAACGGGCCCATGGGGGCTTGGGCAGCTTGTGTGAAAGAAAACAGAGTTGACAAAGGGCAGGTTTATTGTTGAACGGTATCACATTACACACAGATAAAGTTATATGCAAAACAACTACAAAGAGAACAGAAATATGCTGTTGTCTTCAAACTGAAGTTGTGTTAAATGTCAAATATAGGTGTGAGAACGCAAAGCTAACTGAAACAAGCTAAAAAAGGGTTTTAAAAATCAACTTTTAAAACACATAGGAATAAACACTAAAATCAAAAACACTAACTAACTAAATTAACCATGGATTAAATTTCAATGGTGATGATATGTAGGATTTTATTGGGATGAAGCTGTCCTAGCTAGAGACGTGGCCAACAATTGAGACTTGGGAAGCTATTTTGATGTATCCTTATACTGTACAGTCTTTGACTAAAGGGAATAAGGTGCCATTTTAGATACTGTCGGAAGTCAGTTCTGACTAACTCAAGACACACCTTATTACGTAATTAGGGAGGTTCTACACCGTTATTGTGTGTGTGTGTGTGTGTGTGTGTATAAACTGTTAAGAAACAAAGAAAAAACTGTTGGCTGTCAAGGCTATGAACGTACAATAAATGCACAACATAGTCTGACCAGGTATACAGTCTCAGGCCCATATTTTCAACATTGTTGCAATTTGTCACAGTATAGATAGTTAAGCCTACAATTTGATTGAAAATGTAACCCATTTGATCCTAAGAAATCCTACTTGATTTTTTTTCACGTTTTAATGATGGCCTGTTTGTTTTCTGAACACTCCAGTAGAAGTAGTTGCTGCTTTTGGCATGAGTTAATGAAAGAATTAGCTGTCACTACATCCTTCAAAATAATTAGCTACGTTTGCATTTAAAAGATGTGTACCGTCAGTAGGATAAAGGAAGATACTCTAAAATGTATGATGAGGATATAGGAACAGAGGTGTAACCCTCACATTAAGATGACAGACACGTTCTCTTCTTATTTACGCTTCTAAAAATCTTGACCATAGACAACTCTGACAACTTTTGGAGGTCCTGCTCTTGTAAACATGAGAACGTTTTCACTTCAAAATAAAAAAGGAAAAAACTAAAGCTATATGTTACTTTGCTTAAATTAAACGGGACATTTCACACTGAGAGAATCTTAGGTGATTTGTATCATGTTTGAGAGATTTCTAGTTCAGTGAGATTTGTTTCACACAATTGCAGAAAAGTCCATTCAGCAGTTGTCGATTACATCAATATTATCATCAACTTTCTAAATATAGCATTTGTGCATTTAATGGTAAACATGTTTTAATCTGGCTAACACAACTACTTATACAAGAACAAATAAAATGGTATTGTGAACAAAAGAAAAACAATTGCTCAAGTTTCCTAAACATAACCTTTTTGAAAATGTGTCATTACTGCACCTTGACAATATAGAGAATTTTAGTATTGTCACCTACCACAATGACGACTACTTTCAGAGAACATGTAGTCATTCTATTTTCATGTTCCTCAATGCGCACGTTTTCCCCTAAAATAGTATTTCTGATCAGTCTGCTGCCAAGACAAGCACATATTCTTAATTTAACTGCAGCAGTATTGTTATATGGGGGTCACTGTCAGTCAGTATAACTGTGAATGTGCTCGTTTGTTAAAATACCTTTAGTGGCAGCAATGTTACCAAGCGTCTAGAGTTCCCGGAAAATAACATAGAGTTCAAGTAACAGTAACATTCTTTTGAAATGTAAAAGAAAGACTTGACAGGTCTTCCAAGAGTGTTAAACACCAGACATTGAAGGTAGGCTACTCTGTCCCCGGAAAAAACAGAGACTACAACACGTAGGCAAATAGAGAAATGGTTTAAATAAATCTCGACTTTGCTTAAAACTGCATACATGTAAAGCAAGGACTTGAGAAATTAAGAAATTTAGGCAGTAAACGCAATTGTGTCGAACATGTTACAGTGGCTTACCTCTTCCATTTCTTGGACAATTTTGTTGAGTTTCTCATCATCCTCAAGTAATTCGTTAAGCTGCGTCATCGAGTACGAACTAAATGTATTGGCAATACAAGACATTTCTGTCACGTATGTGTTCGATTCTTTACACCGGTTTGTAGAAAAGTCCTAACATTCACGCGCCGCGAAGAACAAGTAAACAAAAATCTAGCTGACTAATAAAAGGAAGAGAGCTTGTTTCGGTTTAGTATTCTGTAAGAAGCACAGAAGGTAATTTCACAACTGGAGTCACCCTTCAAAATAAAAGGCCGTATTTCAAAACAGCAAATGTGAGAAATATACATAAATGTCTATTTTATTGTGCTGAAGTAAACGTAAAACGAAGTTCTAGGGTTTGTGAAATTTACTTTAAAATCCCATTTTTGGACAGTGACAGTTTTTTTTATTTGTAATGATTTGTAATGATATAATCACTATGAGGCTTAAATGCTGTGAGCTTTAATATAATATATATATATATATATATATATATATATATATTAACAGCACATTTTCTACATAGTCCCTGCATATTAAGGTACACTATTTACAATAAAGTAGTCTTGTTTAGTACTTGCTACCAAATCCTGTGAAGGCGATGATTTCCTAAGTCTGTGACACATCCGGTTGAACTGCCTTTTTGTCTACCGTCTTGTCTTCACCATGTTTTATTTTTATTTTATTTATTTATTTTACCTTTATTTAACCAGGTAGGCTAGTTAAGAACAAGTTCTTATTTACAACTGCGACCTGGCCAAGATAAAGCAAAGCAGTTTGAAACATACAACAACACAGAGTTACACATTGAATAACAACATACAATCAATAATAACTTAGATGAGTCAGTATTCACCATGTGAAAAGTATGCCCATATACATAGACCGGCCCCCTCAGTATGCACATATACATAGACCGGCCCCCTCAGTATGCTCATATACATAGACCGGCCCCCTCAGTATGCTCATATACATAGACCGGCCCCCTCAGTATGCTCATATACATAGACCGGCCCCCTCAGTATGCTCATATACATAGACTGGCCCCCTCAGTAACAAAACATTTAAATGTAGACAATACAAATACTGAGCTGTTGTACTGTTGGGCCAAGGTAATTTATGAATTATGCAATTGTATAAAAATATATTATTATTATTAATTATTCATTGGTTTTAAATAAAAGATTTCCTTAAAGCACCTCCATGGTCCAATCTCAAATGTCATGAGCATGCACAATACACTACATAAACTAATGTCTGTTTGAACTTGTGCTCGTCCTGACACACAACCAGGCTTATAATTGCTGGGTACTCGTCCCCAGGCTATTGTGCACAGTGCATATTAGCCTGGAACACTTACCATTCAAAGTTGGCCTTTGGTTGGCCAAATCATTGTATGTGAGTATAAGGAATTTACCATCACTTTAACATGAACATTTGAGGCATGGCATCAAACTGAATGCCTGAGCTAACCACTTTATCCTACTAGCTTATAGCCTGCAACATGTCTTTCTTATCATAAACAAGTTTTAATGAAACAATAGTTTCCTTGTTAGTGAATCAGTGCTAGCGAGCCAGCTTAGCAGGGATGTGTGCTCACACAGCCATCCCTTAGTAATGTTACAACACGGTTGTAAAAAACATATGGGGTAACATGTTGTGGGAGATAATTAGTTGTTAGATGAATATGTTGTTTAATGCCTTTTACCAAACATGGCTTTCATATAGGGTAATGAAAGCCAAATTGGTGGAAAGGTTTTGACCTTCAGAAGAAGTGGAACAAGTGTCTATGTTGATTTCCGGGTAACATTTCTTATTGTAATCTCTAATTGGATAGACTTTACAAAAGAGCTGAAGTGTGTGATGTTTCAATGCTATTCAAAAGGGCTACAACGAAGGGCCTAATGGAAGATTTAGATAAGAATGTGCTGCTGGGTATTTAAAACGTAGTCCCTGGATAATTAACAACTTTTTAGTTTATTGCATTAGGGACAATACAATGGGAGTAGTAGATATCAATGTATTAACTTAAATGAGGTTGCAATAAAAACTGCATGAGTGTACAGTACACTCCCACCAATAATTTATAGGGGGGACTCTTATTCTGAAGAAGTGTGTAGACTAGAGCCTCTAACCAGAAAAGGTATCTGGCACTGGATTGTTGGGGAAATGTGACATCATGCTAATTTTACTACAGTAAGGTTCTGTGACACAAGCAAAAAACAAAGAAACGGCACCATTTTATTAGTAGCCCTTTTGTCCCTTCCTTAAAAACGGAGAGGGGACGGTGGAATGATCTCTGAAAAAACCAACGGCTGGTATCTAGAACACCACTTAAACAATTTTGACGAACTTTGGGAGAATGATGCATCTTGCTGCAGACCAGGCAATTACAAACTCACAAATATTGACCCGGTTTTTCGCTTCGTTATTGAAGGAGTTCCATAGGATTACATTTTAGGGTTGTTTCTGTTTATGGATACAACGAACAGTGTTTCGCTGGCTGATGACAAGGTACTGAACGGGTCTGCTATCTTGCACGTGCAAAGTCTGATTTCCAATTCCTGCTAAAGTTAAGACACTTATTTATCACTACTAGATTATGGATATGTACTATAAATTCATGCTTTTGCCTCTGCATTGAAACTTGTATTATCATGCAGCGGTTCGACGATCTTTATGTGCAAACGTCTCTGCACACTACATTGACTCTTATACTCTTTGCATGGATGAGGCACCCAGACTAGAAGGCTCAGAGAATGGTTGGTGTTTGTACTGCTGTCTTGCAGAAACGTCCAAGCGTTCTTACCACAAAAATTTAAAAAGGAAATGTACCTTTTTAAATAAAGGTTTTAGGGTTAAACATCATTGTGGGGAACAACCTTTTGCCTTGTTCAGAACAGAAGTAGTTTGGTAGATCTCTTTATTTTTATTCCCTTATTTTACCATGACCGTTTTATTTGACAGAAAACACAATCTTATTTACAACATTTTGAAGATTACGTACACACTGGCTTGCATTGAATAACTGCGGACAGAATTTCTAGGAGGACACCATAAAGTCTAAAATACAGGACAGACATATCTGACTTAGCCTCTACCGGCTATCTGTTGACATGTAAACCGCACAGAGATGCTTTTACCATTGCACCAATAACTCAATATCTCCAATACTATTAGTGTTTTGTACAACACAACATTAATAATATTGTCTTTGGCTTGAGCTGTCTCAATGTCAAAGTACAGTACATTGTGTGTTCAACATGAAGACCGTCGTGATAATTATAAACTGTAATAGACTATAAAAAAACAACGCTGATAAATGATAAGGTGTTTGACATTCAAGTCCCTCCAGGCTAAAAGTGCTACAAACTCCCTATACTCACAACTTTCAATAACAGAAATGTACTCAGTGCGACAAAAAGTATGTTTGAGGAAAGTGTTCCCAATTAAATATTTAATAAGAATACTTTATTCAAGTTTTTGGACAGCAAAAAAGATCTGAGTTCAACCTATTCAATCGAATGTGCAAATGTTTGAACCAATTATAAGTAAAGGGGAGTTTTGGCCTCCTCTCAGTCTATTAATGCCCACAGATGCCAGTCAGTCAGTGTCTGCTTCCAATACAGCAATGGAAGCTTTCTCAGTAGCGTGGTGCTTCACATTCAGACTCGCTGGCACTGCTGCCATCACCGCCTCTCTGCTTCTGCTGACTTCGTCCCTCAGACTTCCACAAATAATTGTCCTCTGGGGGATTGAGGACCTCTGCCCCTGTCTCAATGCCCAGCATCTGTCTTTGCACCAGCTTGCAGTACAGGCCACCCATGGCCATTAGTTGACCGTGTGTCCCTTTCTCTTTCACCGTGCCACGGTCAATGACTATAATGCTGTCTGCTTTCTCCACTGTGCTAAGGCGGTGGGCAATCACCAGAACTGTATGCTGACGCATTATGTTGTTCAGGGCTTGCTGAACCTGGGGACAGAGAAAGGATTGTAAGCTTTGCCAAACTGTGATTAAGTGGCACCAAATTCAAGTGTGCCAATAAAGAAAATGTGTATGATAGTGTCCAGCACAGCAAAAAGGTTTGTTCCGATAGAGAACAGACTTTAGAGAAAACATAAAACTTGGCTTTTGCACAATACTAATATCAACTGACCGATTAGGTTTAATTGCCCAGGTTACTGAATCATTCTTGCAAGGATATATTTGAGATTTTGGCAAGTAAGCCAGTTATTATTATTGATTGTACAGTTAATGCAAAACATGCTGTCAGCACACTGCCTTGACCCTTTTCTTTACTTACAACATGTTCACTCTCGGCGTCTAGTGCACTGGTGGCCTCGTCCAGGATAAGAACATGTGGGTTGCGGATAAGTGCCCTTGCGATGGCCACCCGCTGCTTCTGCCCCCCTGACAACTGGGTCCCCTTCTCACCCACCCCTAAGAGAAGAACAAGGAACATTGCCGCTGAATTACGATGCTCCAATTGGAACCGCTAAAGCATATGCAAGCAATGAGTTAAGTTAACCTGTGACATATTGGTGGGTTAATGTTACCTGTGTCATGGCCGTGTGTCAACGTAACCCGTGTCGTGGCCGTGGGTTAATGTTAGCTGTGTCGTTGCCGTGGGTTAATGTTAGCTGTGTCGTTGCCGTGGGTTAATGTTAGCTGTGTCGTTGCCGTGGGTTAATGTTAGCTGTGTCGTTGCCGTGGGTTAACGTTAGCTGTGTCGTTGCCGTGGGTTAATGTAAGCTGTGTCGTTGCCGTGGGTTAATGTAAGCTGTGTCATTGCCGTGGGTTAATGTTACCTGTGTCATAGCCATGGGTTAGACCGGTGATGAAGTCATGTGCGTTGGCCTTGGTGGCAGCTTCAACCACAGCCTCCATGGGGATGTTAGTCAGGCCATAGGTTATGTTCTGCTCTACAGAACGGGCAAACAAGACCGGCTCCTGGCCCACTAGTGCAATCTGCAACAACCACACAGAGACAGAAAATCTCAGTCTTCCTACATGGGGATCTTCACCGGTCAATAAATATGTACATTGCCTGGAAGAAAGATGGGGATTTCAGGGAAAACCTTTCAGGTAGTAATTGCTGTTTTTAGTCAACAAGACCTGAAGGGATGCAATTGTAAAAATGGAGTTAGAATGCAATAGAAATGCATGTATTTACTCGTGAATGGAGGATGTCATGCTGATAGGTGTGTACTGGCCGGCCATCCAGCAGAACCTGGCCTTGTTGTGGGGGGTAGAAGTTTTCTAGGAGACCCACGCACGAGCTCTTCCCACTGCCAGATGGACCTACCAATGCTGTCACCTCCCCAGGCCGTAATGTAAACGACACATTCTGGAGGACAAGAGGAAACGAGGAGTAGAAAATATATTTGATAATGTCTGTGTCTGTCCAAATATACTACACTGCTCCCAAAAAATGAAGGAAACACGTAGTTATCACAGTGTAACAACTAGTCAATTAAACTTAAGTGATTTCAATCTGTCTAGTTAGGAGGCATAAGCAATTCTGAATAAATATCACCTGTTTTGGTGCAAATTAAAATGGCGGATGAAAAGGTCAGATAATATTTCTCAGTTTACTTTGTTGCCGTTAAATTTACCACTTTACCACAAATACATTTTAACAAATTCGCTGACATTCCCCAATAGCTCTTTTTGAATAACTGAAATAGAGATATATAAGTTTTACTCTATGGTAATGTTGTATAAGCTGTCTACTGACACAAAACAATAGAAAAACTGCTGTAGACAACAGTGTTTCTGTCTATAGATCTAATCTGAAATCAAATTTTGAGGCCCACTCTAATTGTCAGCTGACACATACCTTTAGAATGTTGGTTTCGGGCCGTGTTGGGTATGAAAACGTAACATCTTTAAACTCAACCAGTCCTTCACAGGTGTCGGGGATGTCTTTCCCATCATGTGGGTGTTTGGGCTCCCTGTCAATATACTCAAATACCTTCTCAGCTGCTCCCACACCCTGCATGAGGCCAGTGTAAACTGAAGCTATGCTCTGTAACACAAAAAAGACATGTCTTCAGAATCAGCAGCCATTTTGCATGAGGTAATATAAAATCTGGTATATAAGGTTTCATCATTATTGTTTATCATTGTTTATATATATATATATATATACAAACACAACGTTTTATAGGTTGTATACATCTAAATGTATACATGTGTACAGTTAGTTATGTATATGAAGTAGTTCAACTTGCCTCCAGACACTCTCCAAGCTCCAGCTCATATATGACAAAGGATATCAGGTTTCCTCCACTCATCTGTTCTGTAACAACCAGGTGACCACCGTAGAAGAGAATTGCCACTTGAAGAACAAGTTCTGAGATCTGAAGAATGAAAAAACGCATTTGAATCAAATGTGTGAATATGCCCAGAGAACAAATACATATTGTAGTTCCAATGAAACGCTTAACTCTTAGTCAGTTGTAAGTCAGAGCATATGCAGACCCTCACGGGCTATCTTTATTTATTTCACATTTACTAAACAATGAAATCAGATAAGAACCATTCATTCTGACTTACACTGATGCTTCTATAGATGGTAGCTACTGTAATACCTACATTACTGGACCACATGTAGAGGGCATAGGCCAACGCTTGCTTCTTGTTCAGCTGAAACATGACCAGCAGCTTGTTGTTGTAAGAATCCGCCTCTTGCTCCTCATTTGCAAAGCTGCGTACTGTCTTCATGGCTGAAATGGTCTCCTCGGCCACTTGGTTGGCCTGAGCTAGGGCAGTCTGGACGTCTTTGGTCAGCCTCTGAGGACGACCGAATAAAACGCTTCAATTCCTCGTGAATACTGAAAGAACTAACCTTTTAACAACCAAGTATCACAATGAAAATAATGATTTGGCAAGTGTTTGTTTGTGGATGTGCGCTGTCCTGCGTCCTTGTGTCTAACAAGCTGCAGAGTGAATACCTTGTAGTACTCCCCGTACACTTTGGAGACCAACGCAATGAAGGGGAATCCCATAATGGTGACCAGAGTAAGCTTCCAGGATATCCCGAACATGAAGATGAAGAACCCGATGCTTTTAACCAAACTCCTCAGAAAAAGGTTCACATTCAGAGAGATAAGGTCACTCACTTGGGTAGTGTCAGAAGTCAGGCGAGAGGTTATGTTACCTGGAAGACAAAAATATATAATATATATACACAATATATATTATTGTTATAAGATATCAAAGAGAGGGTTTTTTAAATTTTTTGGCAAACCTTTTAAGTACTGTGTCATCTGATAAGAAGAACAAAATGAAGGGAATGAATGAGTGAAGTATTGAGATCTTACCTGTGTGGTTAGCGTCAAAGAAGCCTATCTCTTGACCCATCAAGGATTTGAAAAGAAGATTCCGCAGGCGAAGATTCAGCCTGGCAATGGTTAAAGTAAAAACACCACCTCGTACCCCAACAGCTATAGAGCTAGAGTAGAGAAGCAAAACACGGGACACTGTCAGATAAGTCCTGTAGATGCCAACACAAAGGACTCTTCTGAATAATACAGTAAAATCAATAACATATATTAACAAATTAAATAATGCCCCAAAACAACGACAATAAGAACTTAAAGCTGGAATTCTTAGTTTCTGCACCCATTCTTTAGATTTTTTGTAAAACACAGGTTGGTTGAAATTAAGGAACCCAGCTTTAAGAAAACAAAAGTTTTGGGGGGGGGGGTCCTTGTTTACCTCAGCATAGCATGTATGGCTCACCTTGCTAAGGACAACACTGAGAGAGTAATGAGAGGCTTGGTGAAATACTCCATACTCTTGTGAATAACAATGCCATCTATAGCCTGCCCAGTGTAGTATGGTATAAAAGCCTCACCTATAAGAAAGACAACATTAAACCATTACAATTCTCAGAAATGTACAATTGTGTGAAATAAAACGACGACGGCACTAACAAAGGGAAATAGATTGAGCTACGGATACCCATGCTGACATTATTTCTTCGTGAGTCATTGTACTAATTGATGACTAGTAGAACAACATATTGCGACCAAAAATGCAATACCATGGTGGTATGAGTAACACCATCATAAAGTACACAAGCATTAAATGTGACTTAGATAGGGTACTATTTCCCAATCAGCTTGATTTATTATCTAGAGGGCCATGATCATGTAACGGACCAACTGCTTTTGTTATTTGGTCTATTACTTGACCATGTTACCAGAACTCAGTTCCCCTACTAATAGGGGAACTACTAATTCACCATGTTACGGACCAGGAATAACTCTGTTACCTCAGTAATATGCTACATAGCCCATTAGTTAGGTCTGGTCATGTTTTCAGGTCATACGTTGTCTGTGCATTGTAATGAAACTGTGCCACTCACACACAGCAGAGATCAGGAGGAAGAGGAAGGCCACAGAGAGCAGGCCGGCATCTTTGGTGCAGTAGGCCAGCAGCCGGCCCAGTGTCGCCCCTGAGTTTGTCTGATCCTGAGTCCCTTTCCTCCTCTTCTTCTCCCCCTCAACCTCCTCGGGGCTATTCTCTCCGGCTGTCTCCACCAGCCTCTCCGTCTCTTCACTCCGCACTCCTCCGCCCTCGCCTCCCTCTCCAGGAGTGCCATTGTTGGACTTTCCGAGGCACCTCAAGGCGAGCACAGCCCCCACAGCTGACACACATGTCCAGGAGAACAGGGAGAGAAACCAGGGTTGGAGAGCCAGGTCGCCCTGCTCTGACAGAATCAGCAGCTTCGCTAAGGCATAGTTGTTAATAGTAAAGCAGATGAGGAGAGTTGGGGTCCACAAGGCAGAGACCCTACCTGGGCCATCCACTTTGTTCCATATCACCCCAACAGACGCGCCCAGCAGAAGGCAAACTCTGACCAATACAGTACCCCAAATGTCCAGGGCCGAGTGTAGAATGTCAAAGTTCTGCAGATCGTCTGTAAATATTTTTAGCTGGGAGCCATGTAAGTAAAGGACAGTAGTAACAATGACATCCAACAGGATAAACACCAGGATACAGCTCACCACAACTATGTACCCCATTCTGTTTGAGTCTATCAGGGGAGAGACGGAGTCCTAATGAGTCAAAAGGTATAAGATACACACAGCTAATCATGTCAAGCGAACTAAAAAATTTAACCCCTTATTTTTGTTTTAATTGAACAGCGAAGTATAATATTGCGTTACATATAAAGGGTATTGATACATTATATTTCTTTCGGACATGATTTATGTATTGAAAGCACAAGCTATGCCTACCGCGGCTGATCACTACCGTTGCTTTTATCTTCTATGGGATTGTCGGTCAATAAACAACCTTCTTGATTCATTATAATTCAGTAGACACAAAAGTCGCACAACTCCGCCGCATTCGTGTTTCATATCAAACGAAGTGGTTAGGGTTATATGACAAGCACTTCGTACAGTGTATCCGGAAGCCGGTAGACAAGGAATTAGAAGCTCCACCCACAAGATCGCGATTGGTGGGGCCTTTTTTTTTTCTCGGGGCAGAAGTAGAGCCGAGCTTAGTTTGTATTTTTATTTATTTATTAGTTTATTTAGTTACTCTTTAACTCGAGAGGAGCGTGTTTTATGAGGGCAAGGAAAACTGAGTAAATTTTTGAACTATATTCTTTATGTATTTATTAAGTGTCCATTATGTTAGTCCATATAACTTAAATGTGAAGTCAATAATAATCCCGTTTGGGGTATAATCAGTTAATAAATATACATGTGACATCCATTCAAATATTTCATATAGAAAAAGGTAATTTTTATTTTTAAACTCAATTGTTCTGCCCTATATTCTTTTATGGTTGCAGTGGCCACCAGATGAGTGGAATGGAGGCTCTATGGGGACTACTATATTCAACATGAAGTATTTGGAAAATCTGAAAATTCAAGTCTCACACGTGTTGGCCCCAGAACAAATCTGATGCCGGCATTGCATCCTGACATCAGTCTGACTGAATAACTTATTTTTAACACAGGTGTATCATACATTCTATGGTTTATGATACAACTTTAGTTATGTGTTCCTTTCTTTCAACTCTTGCTCGAACAATCTGGCATTCCGCACTTTTTTTCCGCATAGGTTTCACAATATCAATGACTATATCACAAATCCCCTACTCACTGACAGAAAAAATCTAAGTAGTCGGACACAAGACCCAAAACCAATGTTAATCAACATCGTTGATCAGGCTTCTTGAGGCAATGCCTCAACGTTCAAATCTTCTGTCTGAGCTAAAACTGCTTAGCTATGTGTACAGAATGTCTCCATTGTAGCACTGAAGCCAGCGAAATTGCCTATTAATACAGTCACTGTATGCTTTTCTATTCTGTCCCTTGTGTATGATAACCACCAGGCATCAATGGACATCAGAACAAGGCAGGGGGTATTCCAAATCAGTCTTTTGCATATCAGAGCTGCTTTGCCCAGTGGCGAGCACCGTTTCCACTGGGATGGACAAGTAAATGCTCTGTTTCAGTTTCTTCGGGGTAGGAGTCTCTCCGGAGCCAAACAAAGAGTCTGTAACATTAAAAGTGACTGATGGGATATTCCGAGCTCTTCTCTTAGCATTCTTCTTTTCCTGTTTGTAAGTTGCATTCATGTTAGCAATCACCTGTAAACACAAACAACTATTTACTATTGACATTGGAATCCGGAGAAAGCTCACAATGTGAATTTCACAAATATCCAGAGTGGAAGAAATTACACAAGGATTCCCAAAACCCCAAATCAATATATGCAATATAAGCAGACCGAAGGGTGATAATAAGACCACCTGCTAAATGACTGTTGAAGCATTTACAATTTCTGCCACTTTGAGGAATGGTTCAACGTCTTCCCCCTTCCATATTTCTTGTTAAAGCAGTTAATACACAGAGCCCAACAAAATTACCTCCAGCAAGCTACTTGTGTGCATGTTTCTGACCAGACTTCATTAGGGGGACATAAGGCCCTGAATCCTCTAGTGGCACCTGTGCAGACAGCCCAGCACCATGCAGCACGAATGGTATTAGCCGGAGTACACCAGAAATACAGTATTTTTCGGTGTATCCGACACCGCCAAGTAGCACCACAGACTGTCCAGGAGCTCACTGATGCCCTGATCCAGGTCTGGTAGGAGATCCTCCAGGACACCATGCACTGTCTGCATACACACTACTGAGTCACATAATGATCTGCTGTGATAAAATTCAACAGCCTGTGAGATCACATGTTTACTTTGAATTTCGGTGTGAGTTTGAATCCAGCCCTGAATCAGTTGGTGATTTTGGTTTCCACTGACCGTTGTTACGTAATTTCGTTCCCAACGAATTACGCAATGTACAGTAAAGATTTAAATATTTAATATATGTCGTTTAGACTGAAGTGTTCCCACTTTTTGAGCAGTGTATAATTGACAATCATTGCCTATATCGTATAATGACATACAATTCAAAAAAGAGAAAATAAATCAGCAGTGAAAAGTGGCCCCCATAAATTAGGCTCATCAGACTCCTTCCGAAATGGCAAGATATTCTAGTTCCTATTGAAACTCACCAGCTGCTTCACTGACTTCTGCTGCTCCTGCATCACTGTAATACAATCAGAAGAGTCTTCCTTTGATTTATACAAATCCGAATCATGGTCATAACTTACAGGACCGGCTTTTGTCTAGGAAAGACAATAAGTTAATTCATTGAATCAACATTACAACGTGAGTAATAACAACTGAATGTATGGAGTGGTAAGGTGCAAGAAATATAGTTCACCTCACTGGGTAAAATGGCTTTTCTGTTGAACATGAGGGAATATGGTGTGAACTTAGTTGTGGGGTTGATGCTTGTCCTAAAAAAATATAAGACCGGGTCCAGAAAATCATCCCAGTCGACCTGCTTCTCAGCCACCACACGTGTGATGGAGTCCTTCAGTAGCCCACTGCTGCGGTCATGGAGCGGGTTTGACTCCACAGACGACACTCTCTGCACTATGTTCCACCTGTCACACAGGTGCTTGGTCACCTAGAGGTAACATTAGCAATGTTGATATCAACCTATGGACTTAGTTTTGTTTAAGAGTTTAAGATGCAGCTACTAATAATTTCTTACCCCTTCACAAAAGTCCACGCTTTGTGTAGAAACAATGGTTTTTGCTGCCCCGAACCTAGTAAGGAAGAAATATAGAAATTGAGAACAACCTCATGCCCCATAATGTTTGGGATGGATGTTGCTTCATACAGATGTATTCAATTCCATTACTAAAATATGTTCAATTAGGCTACCTGTAAATGGATGTAGAAATGCATCTGGCAATCGATAGGGTATCTCTCTTTTGAATGGGAAATGCTTCCACCCACTTGCTGAGGTAATCCGTAATTATCACCACACTGGAATTACCTTGATGGGTTTCTGGGAAGGGGCCTGGTGAAAAGAAGAACATATTCTTCATTGCTATTTTCTCCCCAATCACTTAAATGAGAACACATTCTAATTTACAGCAATAACCTTGGGACTATTTACTTTTAATTGCCATATTCAAAAGATTGTTCTCCTTGCTGGCTTAGGGAATCGACCACAGGGCTAATGGCTGCATCCAATTATTTACTGACATTTAGCAATCTATTTGAACACAATTGTAATTGTACTGGATGAGATCATTATTTTACATATTGTAAATTTCAGGTGTACGCTACACTACTGTTATGTAATTAATGCTGTTTTACAGTGTGCAGCTTTTATTTTAATAATGAAGAAATATTATATTACCAAACTTAGACAATGATGTGAAATATATCTGTTGTGTGACTAGCTGACTAGTTACATTTTTGTAGATGTTTTTAAATTGTTTATATACCAAATATATCAATCCCTAGAATTTCCCAGGGAGCATCCACTTTGATTGGCCGGACAGTCCTTGTCATGTTTTTGTTCCTCTCTGTGTGTTGACAGGTTTCACACACCTTTATCTAAAACAGGCAAATGCACAAACAGTGTTAAAGAATTAATGAACGTCTATACTGTATTACTGCATTACAGAGAAATCTAAAAATAAAAACGTACCCAGTCCACCACGTCCTTCACAATACCCAGCCAGTAAAACTTGCTCTGGATTCTGTGAACAGTCTTTTTTTGTCCTAGGTGATGACCAATGTCATTAAAGTGGCACTCGAGGAATATATGCCTTTTACGTTCAGCTTCAATCACCACCTCACGCTTCTCATCTTTCTTGGGTCCCACATAGTACAGCCGACCGTCTGACGACCAAACCACACAGACAACATTTGTGAGACAAGCATGTATATGTTTTGTAAGGTTTGTTTTCTATTCACCTTCTTACCATCAAGTATGAATTTCTGAGCGTATCTTTTAAGATTCTTCTTTCGTATAGGATTCATAGTCTGGGGGTAGCAACCGTCGGCCACAAACGTGTAGATGTCACCAAGTCGGTTTGAGCTCGATTCCACCACCTCCTCTTCAGCCACTACTTGCAATGAATCCACACTCAACATCTCAGAAGCAAAAGAGGGACCACGAACTACTGTAAATATGCGAGTCAAATTATATATTCCAAGAAGAAAATAAAGTACGTAAAAATATTATTATGACAAAAGAATAAGTAAAACATGAAACAACGGATGAGAGAATCGCATGTTGCCTTGACTTAGGTATTCATCGAACGGACAATTTATTTTGCCGGACGCGGAAATGCAACTCCATCTTCACAAATCTTTTTAAATATATTTTACAACAACAAATAAAGCAATGCGCACACATTTAGATAATGTATCATTGAATATTACCGTTTGATTATGTGGAATTTTATATTATATTATTTGATCTGAACGTTTTGTTGATTAGATATGGTGGAAACGAAATTCTAAGTATCTTTTCACACCGGACACATGTCACGGTAGGATCACAACAAATAGGTAGTCTAGGACGAAACCACTCTAGAGTTTTAGCGACACCCATAACATTATGAATTGTCCTCTAACACGTTTATTTGAATTATATTAATAGTATAGTCATGCAATACGAAAAGGATTCCAGGTGTACATTTTACATTTGTAGTTGTTTTACTACTGAAAATATTTTCCTTGAGGAGTTCAAACTTCATGTCAGATTTCTATCCGAGCACCAATTTAGATCGGACTATCAAGCGGTTGGTATGAAACAAGCTTGCCAGTACAACCTATTTTCAAGTCACAGCATCTTGGGAGACATGTTTAAAAGCAAGCTAATATCCTTCGCTACCTTTATTTACATTCCAGGTGTTAAAAAAGCTTGGCTGCTGCACGGACAAACAGTTTAAGGAAATCTTAAATAAGGCAAGTTGACCATTGCATAATATGCATCAGCACAATGTGAACGTTGTACTGAATGATCATTACGTTTAATGCGTGTTTGTTTTCTTTCTAGATTGCTGAAGAAGTTGAAAGGCGTCAGAGCTTTGGTCTCAGGTCATTAGAGAGAGCTGCTGTCATAAAAGAGATTTATGAGCCCCTACATGACCATGTCTACCATCTCAAGGTAAGACACATTGAATACCGTAGTACTGAAACCCATATATAGTAATACTGTAGGTATAACATTTCACATAAATCCAGGATTTAAAAAAATGTTTACCATAGAGAGCTTAATGAAATTGGACATCAGAACACTACAATTTCATCTGAGTCAGCGAGGACAGACATTAGCACTATCCATTAATTGTTGAAAGGGACCAAGCCGTATAATGCTGGGGTGAATTCATACCCACTGTCCATGTGACTAGGATATAGTCTGAGCAGAAAGTGTAGGAATTTATCAATCAAATGCTGTGCAAACATGAATCAGAAACAATGTTATTCCTCCATGCTTTGACAACACACTGACGGAAGCTGTGTCAGGTCATAATCTCAGCAATCACTGCTGGTGAAGTAGCTAAAAACTGAGAATTGCATAATTAGATGTGTTGGTTAAAACCAAACCAAAAGGAGTTCCACTTCATTGTTGTGTGAACTGACTTACCCATTATTTTGTAAACTGCTAAACTAAACTAAAATAAATGAGCCCCATGATATATAATGTAACCGCTCTGATAACAACACAGCATACTTGTATCCAGACATGGATTTTGAATGTGAACTTTGTATGTGTGTCATTATCATAAGGTGTGGCACTCATGCCTGGGTTGAGTCACTCTCATGTTATCAAGGTCGTTGCAATTTTATGGTTGTGAAATATGAACAGTGGCTCGTTACAATTTAAACAGTTGGTTTATGAAACAATATGCTGAAAGTCCAGGATGTCAAGCCATGCTTAGACAAAACCATTGCCTCACTAGAGCAAAGAATTGCAGTGTTATATACTTTGTCGTTGTATTGTACTTGTCTAAAAATGATCTGCATTATGCCATGTTTAATATGTTGTGTGCACCACATGAAGTGAGGCAACTGCTTTTGGCAATATTGAACTGGCATTTTAATAAAATCTGAAATCTCTTTAGGAGTCTTATCTGGCCCCACAGTTTAAACAGATGGTAGATTATTGTCGTGGGGAGAAGGCCAGTGCAGAGGGACTGTTATGTTTAATGCAGACCGAGGCAGGTAAGTGTGTCTTGAAGGGTTTCAAAGTGGGTGGCTATCATACCTGTTCTTCTCAGACATGTGTTGATCCACTGTCCACGTTCATGTATTCTTCTTCCTTTTTTAAGCCCCAAGAGTGTACCGCTTTCCTGTCTTCAAGAGAACTCTCTGTAACGAGCTGATAGAAGAGTTGGAACACTTTGAACAGTCTACAGCACCCAAGGGTAGACCCAATACCATGAATAACTATGGGGTAAAACCTCCTTCCTTGTAGGTTACTAGGATAGGGACTTCAACCAGACTGCTTGATATATTGCAGATATGATCTCATATTGCATTTATGGTGCTTTTCTCTCCTCACAGGTCCTCCTGAACGAGTTAGGTTTTGATGATGGCTTTGTGACGCCTCTTCGCGAGCAGTACCTACAGCCTCTCACCTCCCTGCTCTATCCTGACAGTGGGGGACTTTGTCTGGACAGCCACAAGGCTTTCGTGGTGAAGTACGACATGCATGAAGATGTGGACCTCAGCAACCACTACGACAACGCAGAGATCACGCTCAACGTGTCTCTTGGAAAAGAGTTCACTGAAGGGAATCTCTACTTTGGTGACATGAGAGAGGTGACTAGTAAGATTCAGGCTTTTAAAAAAATAAAAAATAAATACCTGACACGATGAGAAAACCCTGCCGACCAACACAAAGGAATACTGTTGCTTTTTAGAAACATTTCTGTAAACAGTCACGTGCCAGGACTTGGCTGATTGTGTTCTGCTACTCTCGACAGGTGCCCCTGAGTGTGACGGCATGTACGGAGGTGGAGCACAAAGTGACAGAGGGTCTCCTTCACAGAGGACAACATATGCACGGCGCCCTGCCCATCTCCTCTGGCCAGCGCTGGAACCTCATCGTCTGGATGAGGTCCTCAAAGGAGAGGAATGGACGATGTCCCATGTGCAACAAGAAGCCCACCCTAGTCGAGGGAGAGGGCTTTGCTGATGGTTTCACCAAGGACTCCGGGTCGTCCCTTTTACAGAACGTATCATGTGTTCTGCATTAAGCGCTGCAGGTCCGGATATGTTTGTGTTATTTGTCTTGCTAATCATGAAGACAGGATTGGAGGTGCCAGAGACGAGTTGTGAAGAAACATTGACATCCGACACCGGCTCGTTACTGCTCCCACTAACTCCTCACTATACACATTAGGACCTTGTCACATTCATTACTCCTTTTTTGAAAACAAAAGGTACTTACTTGTAAATAAACATGTGTATGCAGTTTTTTGGTCCAGATGGAAGGTAATTCATGAACCAATGTTTGTCGACACTGGGGCAATGCCATCTTCTTTATGTTTTCACTCTAAAGAGCTTGTTCATGTTTCTTCTTTAAACATAGTAGAAATAGTCCAAATAAATACCTAACAATAGCTTCCATTGTACTACATCAATAATAATATATTCAAATAAAACAATTGCATTGGTATCAGAGAAAGGATCAACAGCATATTTAATAACAGACAACTCATGAGACAGTGGCACATAGTCATGAGATATTTATAATTTATAGAACACAGCTATTTATTATTAAATTGCCCATTTAATGAGCATTTCTCTCTTGTTGTGATGCATTGTATCTCCACCTCCATAACTGTTCTTCTTTATACCTTGATGTTCATTGTCTGGACCTGAAGGGTCTGCAGTCATTTAAACACACTAGGGAATGAAAGCAAGTACTAACAGCATTATCTATTTGATTAGGTTATTCAAATTCTTTGGTTGTTTCTTTTATCCCCAGTGTCTTGAAAACGTGAGAGGGAAAAGGCAGAAGGGAATAGGAAAGCTAATGAACCGGGCAGCTTAGACACAAGTCTTTGCAGGAGGATATTTTAGAACTCATTTGTCACAAAGACAGGCCATTATCACAACCACTGACATTTCTGGATTACAGTTACTCTTACTTCAAGTTATAATTCTTACCACTATGTTTACTAAAGATATTGTTTTGTAATTTCTATAAATTGAAATATAAACATCTGAACACAAAATATATTCTCATTTACAGCACGTATAGACACAACGCTTTTCTCCCACAGTTTCTATGCGTGTCCTGAAAATGATCCAGTCAACACTTTGTCAAGGGAGATATAGATCCATGACAGGTTACATCGCCTTAGTTTAAAAGCACACACCGTTGATTGGTTGTTAAGTACATCGCAGTAGCTATGTACAATAGCTAAGATATATTTACTGTACATATGTGCTGAGTCATTTCATGTACGTGTTGTATTCCCAGTTATTTTCTTTACATCAGTTGTCACACGCTGACAGCCGTCAGTCCAGTCCTCCTCCTACCGTCCTCAGCAGGATTACAAGAAACCGTGTCGGTCAGCTCTCTGTGTTCTGTTCGGCGTCACAGGTCTTTCCACTCATGTCTGTGCCCTCGCCCAGCGGTCTGTGCCTACAGGGTTCCCTACAGTGTTGTTTCACTGCTCATGTCTCTGTGGCGGGGACGGTCTGTGTCTGTGTCCGACTCCACCTGGATGTTCACCTGGGGCACGGGGAAGGCCCTGCCACGGCCATGGGCCACCGGGACCGCCGGGGACGTGGGACAGGAGATCTTCAGATGCAGGGTGATGCTGAGGAACGGCAAGTCCCAGTTATCACACACACACACACACACGTGGTCCTTTCTGGCACAGATGGACTTGATTCCTGCCGAGCCCCCCCCCCCCCATTAAGGAGCATGAAGGCATGCCTTACTTTAAGTGACATACACAGCCAGAGGTAACCTGAGGCCAGACAGTCGGTTAGTGAGATCTGGAGATGATGAACAGTATCAGAGAGTGAATGGAACTAGATGAGAAGTTAGGCAAACTAAAGGGGTTAAAAAAGCGCTGGCTGTTACCAATTCCGTTTTGATCATTTCACACGCTAAGGCAAATGCATTGTGCTTTTTGTCATGCATGAATGCAAATCTAACAGAAAACCATACTAGATTTTTAAGCTCATGAATCTCCCATTCATTTGTCTTTACCAGACGTTACTTCCTTAAAAGCGATGCAGAAGACATTTGATCAGTTTCCATTTTATATTAGATGGCGAAAATAACATGCATAGGTACACAATTGAACGGAAGGAGGGAGAGGAATATGTAACTATGGCGCCAACGAAACAGCTGACCAAAACATTTGTGTTTGTGAATGGGACCCATAAATAGCCTAGCACACTAGTGGGTAGATGCAACACATGGAGAAAAAAGAAACAACCAAAACTCAAAGAAAAGCCTGCATGTGGCACAAAGACAATCGCTGTTCACTCTCAAATGCTGCGTATCCGCTATGTACAAACAAAATGCACCACCTTTTATTCATCTGTTTGTCACACGTTACCAAAGAATATCAACAAAGCCAGTGCTTTAGCAGTAGTCAGGGAACAGGTATAGGTGATAGTGTATTGCTAGTGTGTTGAAATGATGAATGTGTGTGTACCCGGGCTAAACAACCAACCCGTTTTCCTAATGCATTAAAAAGGCTCGGAGTGTGTTTAGGAGCACATGAAGAAAAGCGTTGAGGGTTACTTAGCAAACCCAAAATATCCAAATTGCTTGGTGGGAAGGGGATACTCTCAGAGAAACAGCCATGTCAGCTAACGGAAACAGCACAGAACACATCTACCTATGTAATATATGTATCAGGGGAAGTATTGTGTTGGCTGGCAGTGAGCTGCCCACTGGGAGTGACCATCAGCGGGTTGAAGGAGGTCTTTGTAGGGGACGTGTAGTTTAAGCACACAGTACCTGCGATCCACGTCAGACTCAGAGCTGGGCGAGCAGTTGGAGTAAGAGTGGTACTTCTCCTGCGTACAAACACAAAATAGAGCTGTCAGTCATTTCAAAGTGTTTTCCGATTCACTAAAGTGCCCAGTAGGTGGCAGTAAAACCTAACGTTTCTCACGTCTTCGCTGTCGTCTGCTCTCCCTTTCTTCTTGTCTTTCTTCTTCATGTTATCTTTATCACCCTTTTTCTTGGTATCCTTCTTCTCGTCTTTCCCGGGCAGGAGATCATCTATCCAGGCCAGGTCGTGCTGAGAGAACATCATGTCCAACATCTTACGCACCAGCAGCAAGCCCAGGATCTGTGGGCCACACAAGCACGTCATCACCGTCGGAAATCAAATCAACAGCAGGGAAGGTAAAAGTACAGCCCATCATCGACGCTTACTTCAGAGATGGCAGAAACTCTTGCAATGAAAGCATGTGTTGTATGATTAACTGACGTTGGAATTTTGTAGAATGTTGTGGTGAGACAAGGCAACCCTTCAACCTCCACTCGAGTCAGTGCTGAGACAATCGGCACTGCTCTCCACGGGACCCCCAGTTAATAAGACGCCGCCAGGATACAAACCCCTGGACATAATGATGCAGCTACAATGTAGATCCAACACACACTATTCGTTTCTGGATAGATGATAATTAACAGAGGACCGATCTAGAGCGACTCTGAAGTCAGAGCACTTATCTGAATAGTAGAAGTCCACAGAAACTCGGAGGTGTTCAAACTGTTAAGCGGTGAATTGAGGGAGAGGGGATTACCGCCGACACTTGGTTCTGCCTGGAATGGGTTTTCAAGTGTGTATTAATGCTCGATCCATTGATAATACCATGACAGGGAAGAGGATGGCCAGGAAGGTGGACTTCAGCACCCACAGCACGGTCAAACAGATGACCTGGACCAGAGTAAAGAGGTGGACCCGTCTTAGAGGCACATGGCGCAGGAAAGGGAAGTCTGGCTGGTACTTGGACGGCATCATGTACAGCTTGATCCTCTCCCAGAACTACAGGGGGTGACGAAGAGACACAATAAGAGCAATGAGGAACACACAAGTATCTCTGCACGCATTTCCATTCTAGAAGTGAATATATGCCAATTAATATATGCCAATTAGCAGGGACTTTTATGAGACGCCTCTCTCAGGTATGTATGTTCATGTATGATCATAATCGTAACCCTCAATGTAACTTAACCTTATCCTCAATAACCTCAACTTCACCTCACCCTAACTCATAACCCTAACCCTTAATGCCTAAACTTAATCCCAATTCGGGTAAAGACGTCTTGTCAAACTGCAGACCGACCAAATCTCAATGCTTTCCTTGTTTTACTATGGACACTGTGGAAAGTACTACAGATAGTGAAACACGAAAACACAGACACCCACACTGAGACCCTAGCTCTGTACCAAGCAGAATAAGTTAACGCCCTCATCAAAATGCATCTCCAAATTGCTGCTTTAGATGCTGCTAGAATACTCCGTCACCTTCCCTCCAGACACACTAGTTCTGATAAGGGAAAAAAGCCATCACAGAGAATATTTAATCAGTTGGAGATTTTAAATTATTTCGAACCCACACACTTTGAATTGACAATGATCGTCTTTTTTCCTTTTGGTCCACAAACCTGAATACCACTGAGAGACGCCACACCCATGTAGAGAAACACGCCATAGAGGACCGGCATGGGAATGTACTGTGGGTAAAGAACAAGACAACAGATGTCATCTTTATTAACGTCTGGCGCTCTAAAAGATCAACTCTTTGCATTCAAGCGTGTTGCTTTTGACCGTAGAACTCTGGTGGGAAATGGTGCACGACGTGAAATAGGTCCCAGTCTTGTAAAAGCGGAAAGGATCCTACTTTACTGACCTGAAGAACGGGAGCCAGGAAGATGGAGACCCCAGTAAGAACAAACACCAGAATCCCTGTTAGTCTCTGTTCCCTGTCCGTGGGAGAGAGGGAAAGGATGACCACCAGATCTGTCCATCGTTGTCAGATAGGAAACACGGTTCTGTCCTGGACACCCTCCATGGTCCCTTTCAGCAGGTTCAGATCGGACCTCACCTGACACCCAGGAACTGGGGCTGCTCCCCTGGGGCGCTGGACTCACTCTCCATCTTCAGAGAGTCGATGTGGGCGATGGAGATGACCGTGGCCGCCACATACCAGGGCAGACCCAGGAAGGAGCAGGCAGCCATCAGCACTCCCACCCAGAACAGGTCCAGATGGTAGCCACAACCTTTCTGCAGGGATGGACACATGAGAGGGAAACAGTAGTTTAGGTATAAACTCGGGGGATGGTGTGTTTCTCTACAGCTGGCTCCAGACGACCAGATGCTCTCTCACTCCAAGGCAGACACATGAGAAGCTGTCACTAGGAGGCTGTCACTCGGAGGCTGACACATGAGGCTGTCACTAGGAGGCTGTCACTAGGAGGCTGTCACTCGGAGGCTGACACTAGGAGGCTGACACATGAGGCTGTCACTAGGAGGCTGTCACTAGAAGGCAGACACATGGGAGGCTGTCACTAGGAGGCTGACACATGAGAGGCTGACACTAGGAAGCCGACACATGAGAGGCAGACACTAGGAGGCTGTCACTAGGAGGCTGACACTAGGAGGCTGACTCTAGGAGACAGACACATGAGAGGCAGACACTAGGAGGCTGTCACTAGGAGGCTGACACTAGGAGGCTGACTCTAGGAGACAGACACATGAGAGGCTGACACTAGGAGGCTGACACATTAGAGGCTAACACTAGGAGGCTGACACATGAGAGGCTGACACCCTAAAAGAAAGGAACAGTCAAACAACCATCGTTCCCAGTACCATGCCCGGTTGTGCCCTGTGTCTTTAAAGACATCTTCAACCTGTCCTTGGAAGGAGACCACCATCAAAGGTGACATGCCTTAACAACAATCACCAGGGTGACATGCCTTAATGACAATCACCAGAATGATATGCCTTAACAACAATCACCAGGGTGACATGCCTTAACGACAATCACCAGGGTGACAGGTCTTAATGACCATCACATATTTACATGGTCTACCCACCCAGAGATAAGGGAAATGTATGTGATAAAGCTGTTATTAACAAAGATCAAAACATCTAAATACCTTCAATTTGTTCTCCTTCCGGTTTACAATGACAGCACTGATCTGCTGGTCCATGAAGATGAGGATGGTGACCAGCAGAGCAGGGACGAAGCTGGCCAAGTACACCCACCACGGGTTCTTCCCAAACGGCAGCACTACCCAACCCCTGTCTGGACGCGTGGGCTGAAGGGAACCAGTAAGGGACAAAAACAGACAAATACAGACAAAGTTACACACTGTTTAAAAAGCATTCAACTCAATATCAGGTTTATGCACAGGGTTCATGATCAATCAAAGAACTTAAATTAACAAAGACATTTTGAACCGGTTTAATTACCTTGAACTCTGTAGGAACGATGAGTTTGGGGGTTTTGAGCCCGATTAACCTGTCCAGACCCACAAAGGTCATAATGGACATGAAGATGGAGAAGTCACTGATGAGCTTTCGCATCTGTTTCCAGAAGCCATAGACATAGCAACCAACAAAGAGACACGCCAACAGAAGCACAAGAAGACAGAAAAAGCAAACAAAAAAGACCAAACAAGTCTAATGAGAAAAAAATTTACTAAAATAAATGCAGCTATATACAAACACAGTAAATTTAAAATACAAAAAACGCTGTATGCAGCTGTAATATACAATAAACACTGTATGCAGCTGTAATATACGATAAACACTGTATGCAGCTGTAATATATGGTAAACACGGTGTGCAGCTGTAATATATGGTAAACACTGTATGCAGCTGTAATATATGGTAAACACTGTATGCAGCTGTAATATAGGATAAACACTGTATGCAGCTGTAATATAGGATAAACACTGTACAATATTACTGTATGTGAGGAACATTTCAGGACACCAGGCGTTCAGGGGGATCCACTAGACACATTGAGGAACAGGAAGGGGATTTTCTGGTTTGGGATTTGACACTAGAGGCAGAGGAGCAGGAGAGAAAGAGAGGTAGAAAGAGGAGAGAGAAAATGAAGAAAAAGAGTACATGGATATAGAAGAAAGAGATAGAAGAGAGAGATAGAAAAGGGGGATAGAAGAGAGAGAAAGGAGAGTGAGATAGAAGAGAGAGATAGAAGAGAGAGATAGAAGAGAGGGATAGGAGAGAGAGAAAGGAGGGTGAGATAAAAGAGAGAGATAGAAGAGAGAGATAGAAGAGAGAGATAGAAGAGAGAGGTAGAAGAGAGGGATAGGAGAGAGGGATAGGAGAGAGATAGAAGAGGGAGATAGAAGAGGGAGATAGAAGAGAGCGATAGAAGAGAGAGAAAGAAGAGAAAGAAGAGAGAGAGATAGAAGAGAGAGATAGAAGAGAGGAAAAGAAGAGAGAGAAAGAAGAAGAGAGAGATAGAAGAGAGAGATAGAAGAGAGGGATAGAAGAGTGAGAAAGAAGAGAGAGATAGAAGAGAGAGATAGAAGAGAGAGATAGAACAGAGGGATAGGAGAGAGGGATAGGAGAGAGATAGAAGTGAGAGAAAGGAGAGTGAGGGGGAGGGAATTTGGAAAGACAAGGGCAGAGAGACAGGATTATTATAGTTAACTTCTGTCCACCTTTGATCCATGAACAAAACCATAAAACCCATAAGTCAGGGAGACCTTTTATTAGCACGAGTCCAAGATGTGATCGTAATCTGACATTATCCATCTTTTTTTATAACTAGTGTACTTCTCCAGTTAACTAGTACAACGTATCCTACAATACTCTTTTGGGAGAACATGGAGTTATAATAATCCCCAGTGATTGTCAGATGTCATGGGGTTTAATTGCCTTTTTTATGGCGATTACACTAAATCACCACAGGAAAAATATCAAACTATACATCCCTACATAAAGGTCCTCTCCCAGTCTCACCTTGGTTGGAAAATAGCGGCTGAATTTGAACTTCTTGAGGGAGACGGTCATGGTGTAGGTCCCGAAGAACAGGATGAAGGACATGAGGGCCAGATCAGGGACGTACTTACAGGTGTTGCCAACCAGAGAGCCTCCGTATTTCACACACTCCTTCTTACTGAGTTGGCTCCAGTCCAGGCCTGTAATGTTTAACTGTGGGGAGAGAGAGAAACATGTGTTATTCTCAGTGTGGGACACTGAGAATAACACACTTTAGAGGGGGAGAAATGGGAAGGCAAAGTGATGTGAATGTGAAGGAGTGAGATTTGTTGTATAGTAGAGAAACAAATGGAAGGGAAGTGTGCAAAAGGATGTAAGTTAAAACAAGCAAAAGTCCCACATGGCTCAGAAAAAGAATTATTCAATTATTAAAGTTTGTGCACAAACCACAACTTAGAATAAAATAATAACAACATAATGTGAAATATGATAGGCCTAAGATGCCTAATAAGTATTCTCTGTGTTGTGTAGGCTGTGTTTACCTGCTCTAGAAAGAGAAACTGAAAATAAAATAAGAATATCCACTTACTCCGAAGAGACTTGAGGTGTTATCAGTGGTCGCTGGCACTAAATCATTGAAGATCATTGAAGCCACTAGTTAGGTGAAAATACGGGAGATTGAGACAGAGGAAGTTAATTAAGTGGAAATTGAGATGCGGTGAGGTAAAAGGGTAGAGGGCAGAGTCAGGGGACAAGAAAAATCAAAAACATAATAGAAATTCAACAGGTAGACCTTATGAACTTGAACCGCGAGAGAAGCTAGTTGAAGCTAATGCAAAGTAAGTGTTACTCACTCGTATCAGACAGCAGCCATTTGTGTTTGCAGCAAGAACAAAACGTGAGACAAATCAGTTGCGGTAGTGAAATATATTCAGTCCATTCTTCTAAGGATACAGGCTATACTGCCCTACTTACAATCCTGTTCAACAAACGTAACGCCCATTTCGTTTGGGACGCATTAATGTTCCAGGCCAGCAATCAGTAGCGAACAATTATAGACAAAAATTTAATAATCCTATTTAACAAATTGTTTAAAACTAGTCCAATTATTTCAGACTGAAATCGAATTCTCAGAATGGGCTTCCAATAGGATCCAGTATTTTCTGTTTTGCTCGAGTCGTGTTTCATTGTTATAATTTTTTCTCTGTTACAGTTTTGTTGATGAAGTCTAATACCTTATTTGGTAGATTTATATCCAGTCATTGTATAATGTACAATTAAGGAACAAGAATGTGTATCTATACTATAATCTATACATTTATTTATACATTATGCTTAAATTGAGTGTATAGAACCTATATGTATAGAAACATACCCTTTGTATGACTAAATATATGTATAAATATTATCAGAAGCAACGTCTGTATTTAATTCATGCCAGGGCACACAGAAACAGAATTGATAAAACATTGGGATTAACATTGTGTGATTCTGTTATGAATATTAACTCTGTTATAATATTACTATAGAGCCAAGGATGGACTCACTCTGGTCTGGGGCCAGACACTCGCATCTGTAGGCGGTGACATAGTCAGGCTTGAAGTCAGTGTTGATAGGGTAGTAGGTGAAGGAGCCCATCTATAGAAATGAATTAACATTTGACAGTTGTAGGAATGTCTGTGTGCCTGCATCTGTGTTTCTCCACATACGGGTGTGTGTGCGTGAGTTCGTATGACTCACCATCTTTTTTATTGCGTCAGAGATGAAAATAAAAGAGATGAGGCTAGAGAAGCCTTCCTCGGTGAAGCGAGTCATGTACTTGATGATGTAGCTGGCATCTGTAGCAACCAGGAGGAGGCACTGGATGCAAGAATGCATTCCTATCCACAGACGCAACTCCATGTAGTCTAGACCATTGTTCCTGTATAGGAAGATGAATATAAGGGACACTATGACTATGACACTGTCCAATATGACTGATCAAGTGTCAAAATTGTGCCTTTCAAATACAGTGCTTTTGGGGGTTTTCACATCAAGTGCAATTTCCAGATTTTGTTATATTGCAGTCTTATTTTTAAAAGGATTAAATAATTTTTTTCCTCATCAATCTTACCGTAAATGTAAGATTGTAAATGTGACAGTTCTGTAATTACATTTTTTATTTGTTTTTCAAACTTCGGAAAACTGTTTTTTTGTTGTCATTATGTAGATTGATGAGGAAAGAAAATAATTGCATTTTGTTATAATAATAATAATTATTTGTTAAATAATGTTATCCAACAAAAAAGTGAAGGGCTCTGAATTCTTTCTGTAACAATGTATAAAATCTTTTTGGATGTGTGTTGTTGTCAAATCAATAAGTGTCATTGTTCCACACAAATGCCACAGTATTTCAGGTAAACAATAGAGGAGTTCATGTGCTCACTTGCTGAATTCAAATAGCAGTTTTTCAAAGATGAGGATTGGTCCAGTGGAGCTGAGGATGATGAGGGGTTGACCACTGAGCAGGCAGAACACTGTTCCTGACAACGCTGTGCCCAGGAAACTCTCCATAACACCCTGACATTAAAAGCATTGAAAGGAGAGTATGGATAGCAAGATTGATAGATGATTAATAGATATACGGTAGGTAGATATATTATGGACATATTTATATAGATAGTGATAACAGGTTAGAAATCAACACATGAGGGGGAGATAGGTATAAAATAGTAGAGAGGGAGAGACAGGTATAAAGTAGTAGAGAGGGAGAGATAGGTATAAAGTAGTAGTGCGGGAGAGATAGGTATAAAGTAGTAGAGAGGGGGGAGAGATAAGAATAAAGTAGTAGTGAGGGAGAGATAGGTATAAAGTAATAGAGAGGGGGGAGAGATAGGTCTAAAGTATAGAGAGGGAGAGATAGGTATAAAGTAGTAGAGAGGGAGAGATAGGTATAAAGTAGTAGAGACGGGGAGACAGGTATAAAGTAGTAGAGAGGGAGAGATAGGTATAAAGTAGTAGAGAGGGGGAGACAGGTATAAAGTAATAGAGAGGGAGAGATAGGTATAAAGTAGTAGTGAGGGTGAGATTGGTATAAAGTAGTAGAGAGGGGGAGACAGGTATAAAGTAATAGAAACGAGAGCAATGTGAAGTGGGGGAGGACATTAAAAAACAGGAGGCATATAAAGAGAGATGGAATGAGAGGAATATGAAGAGAGAGACAAATGTAGTGTTTATGAGAGAGAGGCTGTGAGAGCCTGCTATATTTCAATCCACCACAGCCGATGTGAATCACCAGCAGCAGCCAGCCAGAGCACTTATTCTAAATGGCGGAACAAATGTATCTAGTGCAGTCACTGGTCCTATCCGTCCAACCGTCACACATATACATCACCCTAATTAGCTCCCATACTATCTCTTTGGGGATCCTATTCAATAGTAAAATTACTATTCTGCAAATGATAAATCCAGAAACACCTTACATTCAGAATGAACGGGCGAATGTTTGTGTGTCTGCATGAACCGATGTCAACACACCACACTGGTGTATTTCCGACCACACCCGCTTCACCTGGTAGTTGTCTGTGGCGTCTCCCAGCAGACCTCCGAAGGTGATGGCATTGGTGATGCAGCCCAGGTAGATGAAGAGGACAGCAGAGATGGACTGGATGTGGAAGCCCTCATAGAAGTCACTGAGAAACCAGGGAAACTTCCTCTTGATATCCAGGAACAGACCTCCACAGAACCTGCCACAGACACAGTTATTAACAACAACCTTGCCCGGACAAGTTTATCACTTAATTGCATTTCTTTCATTAATCTGTTTTCCAATTATTTTCTTCTCAGACATTTAGCCTAAATTCCCGGAGTATAAGGAGAAATATTTAAACCGGCGTTGCCTTTAGCCGATGAGGCAGTCGTGAAAACTTCAATCATAAACTGACCAATCACCTCCCACAACCCCTTCCCCCACATGTTTTTTGTTCCCAAACACTTATCGCCACATTGTAACTTTAGACAGGTATATTAGAATACAGTGCAGTTGAGACACCTCTCTAGTACTGACCACCGTCATTCAAACTTAAATACCGTTCTAGACTATTAGCTAGACTGAGTGTTGAAGTGGCTGGTTCAGGCTAGACTGGAAGTCATATATGTGTGTTTAAATGAACCAAAGTCAGAAATAACTATCCATTTGATACCACTGTTAACACTATTATGATGTGCTGAAATGTAATCCAAAAGATTGATACGATCGCTCCTACAAGGCCAAATTGAAATGGAATAGCTTGGAGATAAGGTTAGTTTGTCACAGACACAAACACTGTGATTATGATGCTACACTCATTTATTTAAAAACACATTATCATCTAATAAATGAATCACAATGACCCACATCATTTCTGTCTGCCGTTTCACAGTGTGACAGGATGCGACAATTGAACTGATGATTGAACTGAGGATGATTTAAAACTAAAGTATTCAGACAATAAAATATTTTACTATCTATTACTGACCGCCTGACGAGTAACTTGAATCCTCATTCATGACCCAGTCATACTGGGATGTGTTAAAGGTGTCCCCTCCAGGTCCCACCTGGTAGCCTACCTCCCAGTATGTGACAGCTCTTCTCCCAGTTCATGAGCCACTGGCATCTCCTCATCTTCAGTATTTCCTCCCCCTCCTCCTGCTGTACCATTCGCCTGACCCAGCTCGTTCAAAGAGAACACTGACTTCCTGTACAGAGGCAAGAAACACAGGCAGAGAAGCAAAGATGATAGAGATACTGACAATGACTTCATATATGGGTCTTAGATGAGACTCTGGATCAACCGAGATTAGAAAAGCAAAAAAGGGACTCCAACCTCTTGTCAGCTGTGGGAACTTTCTTAGGGGGCTCGATGCGTATTTTTGGGTCCCACTCTCCTGGAGGAAGCACAATCACCTCATCCAAGAACTCATCTATACCTGCAATCAGATCCTCTCGATCTCTAGCTTTGTACGCAACATCGCTAAATAGCTAGAAACAGAGAAAAAAGATATAGTGCGTGGGTAATGGAGCACAATGTTTCTGATATAACGTCAGGCCCTATCTATCATCTGAAAACTGTCATGGTTGTTTGTGTGGTTGCTGTTAATCAACATAATCAACAAAGAAAGGATAAAGACAAAATAAATCTTTAAAATTAAAGCTAGAAAATCAGGCTCCAATTGATTTTGTTATACTATCCACAGCAAATGAGAAAATCTTTAAAATGCAGGAAATTGCTTGAAAACTGTAACATGGGGATGTCAAATGTTTTTTCTTAGGACAATAATTATGTCTATTACCTATGGAGAAAATTATGGAAGGAAAAATATATTATTCTTAAACCTTAAAACAAATTATATTACTGTAATTATTTCATGCCTAGCTGGGTTTAGCATTTTTTTGTTGCAGTATCCACATGTTTGGCAGTCTCAAAATGCCAGTTCATAAAAGCTTCATTTTAATAACTCACATCATCCACCATTAGGGTAGCTATGGCTCGACCGATCTCATTATAGGACTTGGCTTTTCCTGTGGGTCCCAACAGAAGAAACAGGAATCTGCGGCAGTTTGGGGAAAGAGACGGTTGAGCAAGAAAGGAAGACAATGCAAAAAAGTGATGCAGACGGAGAAGAGAGAGGCTACCATTGGACTGGACATGGTAGTGGCCTTACCTAGTGGGCACAGGGACTTCTGTGAGTCCTCCCAGAGTGGTGGCCTGCGCTAGGCGCACAAAAGCTACAAACGGCTTCTCCAAGAAGTCCACTTCACCCACCAGGACGTTGGATGCCTCAGCATCTCTTGGTATCTTTTTCATGAACTTATTCCTAAGCTATGGAGGGAGAAGAGATAAGATGGATCGTGGCACATACTGGTAGGCAGCAACTCATATGGCGGACGATTCTGGGGAATATTGTACAGATTAATAGACAAACAAAAATAATGCAGATTAGACTGCAATGTAGAACAATAAGATCAATTATTATAGTAAGTCAATACTGCGGTACCTTCTACTTGCTTAGGTTTGTGGTGTAATTTCAGTGAAATTGAGGTATTGTTCCTGAGCCGAGCTCTTCAGTGGATATGTTTTATATCAGTACAAGGAGCAAGGATCGAAAAAAAGCCCAAGCTTCAAAGAGTTTGGAGATCAGATCTGTTCTAAACCAATGCTAGTATGCAAGTGAGTCACTTAAAGGTTTGGCTACATTCATTTTCTATATGGGCAGACAGCCAACATAAATTATTGAAAGAACTTTGAAAAGATATTAAACAGTACACCAAAATATTTCCATACCAGGCCTAATCTGTCTCCGGGGAATCTTAAGGCACTTAGCCCAGAGTTATTGGTGGTAAATTAATCTGTTATGCATATTGTCATTAGAGGAACAGCTATACTGGCAACGGCTGCCTCAGCGGAATTGCACTCAAGGGAAAAGGTCAGGAGGGTATTTGGCACGAACACAGCAACAGTCACTGACCGTCCAAGACAACCCTGGGGTTTGGCCCTGAGGGCTGGCAACAGAGTCCATAATAATCTATCGCAGGGAGGATAAAATGCCCTTCACGCTCATTGGTATGTAGAACAGCATATTGTACCTGGACCGAGCACAAAGACAGGGAACTGAGCTGGGTCAGGAAAGGAGGGTCTTTCAGGGTCCTGGTTGCAACCACTGCTTCTGAGTTGGGGTGAATTTTAATAGTGCGTCAAAAGTGGCCTGTTGTGGAGGTACAGAGGATAAGAAGATGGCCGGGAAGGTCGGTCAAGACGACTGGAAGCTGCTTGCTGTGGTCTGCTACCACCATCATCAAAGCAATACATGGGAAAGGAGGGCAACTGAAGTATGTTTACATGCAAACTTAGTGCAACCAAGCATGTATACATGTTAACATATGGCAACCAAGCATGTATACATGTTAACATATGGCAACCAAGCATGTATACATGTTAACATATGGCAACCAAGCATGTATACATGTTAACATATAGCATACCAAGCATGTATACATGTTAACATATGGCAACCAAGCATGTATACATGTTAACATATGGCAACCAAGCATGTATACATGTTAACATATGGCAACCGAAGCATGTATACATGTTAACATATGGCAACCAAGCATGTATACATGTTAACATATAGCATACCAAGCATGTATACATGTTAACATATGGCAACCAAGCATGTATACATGTTAACATATG
>JACXGK010002093.1:43196-59322 GCA_016801125.1 Novumbra hubbsi | reverse complement strand
CGATGCCACCCTCATGCTGCCTCGATGCCACCAGCAGGGAGTTTGGTCAGAAACATGCACATTTGCAACATTACGTATGGAAGTGTCACGTGGAGGAGCTGGACTACCTGTGCAACCTGAATGGTACCGCCTCATGCTACCAGTAATAACAAGGACATTAGAAAAACGTAAGGCTGGGAAAGAATCAGTCAGGAAGGATAAGGCGAGAGGAATAGTCTGTGACAAACACCTGCAAAACCATTCCCTTTTTGGGGGTTGTCTGCCTTTCCAGTGCACCTGTCACTTTTTAATCTCTGCATATGTTGTTCCCAACATGATGCATTGAAGAGGAGGTGTGAGGTTATTAGATTACTTTGATGGTAAAACTGTCATTGATTTATTTAGAAAAAATCCATTCTATTTCAGTAAACTTAACTTATAGCTTTTTACCACAGTTTCACTTCTGTTGACTTCATGCTCAAGATAGTTACAGCTAGATACCATTTGCTTTTTGACAGGTGCATTTAAGTTAGATAGGTTGAAGTTAATGTGGTATATTAATGTTTGTTCTTATTTTGATGGGATATGCACGTTTTACATTAATATGCACTTTTTAGCTGCTGAAGCAAATGTGAATATTTTACATATAATTACAGAATATCCAGATCTATGAAAAAAAACAACCTGTATAGCTCAGTTGGTAGAGCAAGCTACTTAAAATACAAACGCTGTGAGTTTGATTCCCAAAGGAAATCCAGGATGAAAAAGTATTAAAATGTACTTACTCGCTGCTAGTGAGTCCTTATGGTAGGTGTGCACTTGACAGCTCAGTCATGGTTGTTTTTCAGGGAATATGCTCTCCTTAAGCACAACTGTTAGTACTGACACACACTGGTTTAGTTAGCTGTGTAATAAGAAGCAAAACAGTTTAACATGTGCAATTTAGGATACATTGTAAAAATTGTCTTTAAGAAACTCTAACAATATTTGAGGAGATATTTGCTTGAAATAAGTGAAATATTCTGCCAAAGGAGCAAGAGAAATTACTTGATTTTCAAAGCATATTTTCTAAAACCAAGCAGTAATATAATACAACTTTAGCTTGTTAAAAAAAGATTACCTAATTTTAAGGATGGTTCGATTTTTAACCTGAAAACAAGACACGATCATAATTGGAATGTGCAATCTACATTATAAAAATGTGAGGTGAAAGAAAACATTTTATTCTAAAATGCACATAAAGGCACAGATTATTCAAATAGTTTATAATTAGGGTGATTATTCCACAAAAACATTAATCTGATTTGCCAAATAAAATGATGTGTTGATGTCTTTATTCCTAAATTAAGATAAATTCATGTTAAATTCCAGAGACTGTGCCCTTGTGCATTGATGCTATTTGACCCTTTAAAAGTAATAATTTGTATTGACTATAGCTCAGTTCTCCATTACAAAGGTATACTTAAGTGTATTGTTTGGAACTGAATACATTATATTAACATATTATTACAATAGTATAAGTAATAGCAATAAGTATACTTAAGTGTCTTAAAATGAAACCACTTATTTAATTCTTTAATATAGTTAATACATGATTGGAAATAGCATTTCAGTATACTTAAAATGAGTATACTAACTAACTAATTATTTCAAATATGGTATATGTTTTAAATGATGGTAAACAATGTAAAAAAAATCAGTTTAGTTCCTTTAAGTAGCCAAACTCAGCTAATGTATTGGCGTGACTCAACAATACATATTACCGAAGAATAACCGAAATACCATTATTTTACAATAGATCCTAATTGAAGCATAATTGAACAATAATAAGCAAACAATCAACAATCTATAGCTAACGGTGTTACTCAAATAGGTATTAATGGTCAATATGTAACAATAAAGGTACAATAAAAATATATATGAAAAGGACGTTATTTGTCTATTGTTGTCACCATCCAGATGTTAAACTATTGAACTAGTTAGGGGCCGCAGCTTGCTTTGTAAGGTTAGCTTCGCTCCGCGTGGCAAGTAGTACGCACCGAACACACATTTCGTGGGCTAGATTAAAAGATGTCTCAAGCATCAGTAGCTAACGACCGTTAAGTATTTTCCCGGGTAATGCCCTGGAACATGTTTAGCTATGATCTGGCTGTAACCAGTAAGACTAAGAACATTGAAGAAATACATCTCCGGGGCCACTTTACTTTCACCCCGCAACATGGATACGGGTGTATTTCTTCGCGAAGGGTGGTGGTGGTTTATGTGAAATGCTGGTTAAGGGCTCAGCCCACTGAGCTCTATGATCTTAGGACAGGCAGGCAGAGTGTAAAATGGCGCACAGCTGTCGGTGGCGGTTCCCCGCTCGGCCCGGAGGGAGCAGCAACTTAGGTACCGGGAGGAGAGCGGGCCGAATCCGGGTCACAGCCTCCATCCGAAGTGGCACGGGGACACATCCGAACACGACTGGGCTCGGGCCCGGCTTTGATGCTGCGTTACAGGTCTCCTCTGTTATCGGTTGCAACCTGCAGACATTTCGGGATGTTTTGGGGGAGACGAGTGGTTCAAGCAGCGGGGAGGTAAGAGAAAGACCAGCTTGATTGTGTTTGGTTGTTAGCTTGCTAACGTTAAATAGCAGCCAGGAAGAAGGTACGGTTAAGTTCATACACACGCTAACAATGGTATTGAGTATCATTGAGTTGGATGCTGCCTCCGAATTCGTTGTTAAGAGTGACCTAACTTTTAATAGCCAGGTAGCTAGCTTGCTAACTTTATGTTGTCTGGCCTTGATCCGTTCACTGTGCATCAAGCCCACCAATACATTTAAATCCATGTGATATTACCTACGAACAGTACCGTAACTAACAACTGTACAGTACCAACCCCGCTAATACCCAACACAGCAAAGTCTTAAGACGCTAGAATAGGTTAAACAGAGTGGTACCAACTGTACTCGTGTTGTGAAGTTGGTTCTTACGTTGCCTGGTGACTTAGTTGCCACACATGAACAATTTCACTAAAACGTGAATAGTTGGTCTGCGGTAGTTGCCAAATGTTGCCACCAAATGGATCATATGGGAGATGGCTAAATCTAGTTTGCTTGTGTTGTGGTTTAGAGGCGGTGCAGTCGGTTGCTCGTTTCCAGCTGATCTTGTCTCATTACATTATCAAAGCTCATATATTCCTAGTTCAGAACCTTGCTCATTGGGATATCTGTAACAGGCTGCACATAACCCATCTTACTGCCTTGCTAGCCGACGTACTTGCTTGATGCTAGCTTTACGTCATTAACGCTATAACATGGGACCTCCCGGATAGCGAGCAAGGCTCCTGTCTTGTTTGAAAACAAAACATGTCAACTTGGGGAGGACAAGGAACATGTCTTATTGTTTTTCTGTTATGATGGCCAAAGCAGCTGTTTGGATAACATTATTTATACGTAATGCAAATGTTGGGTTGTCTTACTGACTTTGTATGCTACTTTTTTGCAAGCCCTAGCTTCGTATTAAACCTATTTTCAGGAGTTACAGAAGCTTACTGACCATGAACGCTAACATACCATGTTGCGAGGTGTCAGTGCTAATGTTGGCTAACCTTCGACCAAGGCTATTTACATTGCCTAAATTATCGGCTATATACTTAGCTGCTGTTAGTATTTCTGTTTTGGTACATTTATCTAAAGTTATCAAGTAGAAGCTATAGATAACGTTTGAATTGTCTGTTTGGCCAGGTAAACCATACATTAATGATTCTGTTTAGATTGCTACGGTTAGGATTTAGCTTTGTTGTAGCTAGCTAGTACATGTAGTGTTTAGCTAGCTAGCTCATGAACCTCTTATCATACTACGCCACGGTAGCTAGCTATTGCTGATGCATTAGAAAATGGGAGGTGGACATGTTTTTTGCCCTCTTTACACAGTGCGTAGTACCAAAATCATGTCGGAATTGAGGACATGGCAGATGACCTGTATTATGCGTGCAATCTTTTTTTTTTTGGGTTGGTGTGCTTTGGATGATTCGCCAGTATCATATATGTTAGTGTCGCTCCAATTCCATAGTTGTAGGACTGACAGAGAGCTCGCGAGCTACAATAACAACCAGCCTTTTAAAAAAGACGGACCTTGTGATGTGGGGGTGTGTTCAGGGTTAGCGAACTACCATCTTCCTTTGCTCAAGATGAACACGCGTTCAATGCAGTGGGAGTAGACCCTGTGTTGTTGTATAATTGAAGGTTAACTCTTTTGAGATTTTCTTTTTTTATATATATATATATTATTAGATAAATGCCACACAGTAAATGGACATTTAGATCACATTTTTAGTGTTATAAGCAATAGTTATTTTCTTTCTCCAGAATGTCACCACAAAACATTTTTCATTGGGATCTACTCAGAATGTGCGCAATCACTGATTCATTTTTGTCTGCTTAGACGTCCTCCACCACAAATGGATTAGCTGGAATGTAATGGATTCTACTTCAATGTTGACACATGCTTTGAACATTTGTCCTACAGTCTGGGCCAACACTTTTAGGAAGGAGGATCAGCTTGCCCCCCTCCCTCAACACACACACACACACACACACACGAAGGGGGGGAAAATGCAAAATCCGCTGTGTTAGGGCAGACGGTCAAAATCCCAGCGAAACTTGCCGCTTATGGAAGTTGTGAACACAGCATTGTGATTTCATCCAGGGTGGTTGTTGCGCTGGGGCAGGATTGTTCTGGCTCATCGTAGCCAGCTGAGCCCACAGAGCAGCCGGACATGGAGCCCCTCCTTCCAGGCGGACCCAAATCCACCTCAGCCACACAGTCGGAGAGCACAACTTTTCTTCTGACAGCTGCCACTTTAGAATAGATTAGCCGAGCCTTTTGAGGAGCCTCAATAGAGGGCTTGTAGGCTGTTGTTGTTCAAATTGACACATTTGTAGGTCGTTTTTTTTTTTTAAACTTGTTTATTTTATTCATCCAGCCAAATTGTGTTTGACAGTTATGGGACAAAAAATCATGCCATTTAGGGACATTTTGTTTGGGCCAATTTAAAAGTTTTCTTTTTATCTTGAATTCAATGCATCTCTCCACTCAGATTAAGACCTATCAGATTAAGATCCCTTGCACAAAAGTGCGTCTTAAAAGACGTTATCACACCAAATGCTTTGGTGTGATAACCCCACTGGTTTTTGCTAAATTGTGTGTTTGTGCGGAAGGGGTCCAGCAGGTGTTTGCCCTATTTATATGGTGGAGCCCCTGTCCCAGGGAAAGCGTGTGGATCCAGGCAGGAAGCTTTGTCTGCTTTTATTCCAGCTTTCATGAAGTGCAGACGGCTGAAAGAGCACAGACACGGATATCAAAGGGTGAAGCGCGAAGCCTCCTCCCCCAGGGACTACGCTGGGAGGAGAATTAGTCACAGGCCCTCCCCTCCACTGCTTTATCCTACTTTAGGCCAAAGGGTTTTCACCTCTGCTTTCAGAGCTGTGAGAAAGGCCGCAAGAGTGTGTGTGTGTGTGTGTGTGATCCACATCTGTGTGGGGACCTGAAGACCCCACAAAGGTGGTAGGACTTGAAGGGTGGGTGGGACTTTTGAGACTTGAGATCCCATTGCACCTTGCAGCCAAGATCTTTGGCTTTAAAAGTTGTCTCTCTGTAACAATAAGGCTGAGAGGTGTGGAATACAAGCCATCACAGCGGCATGTAGCTGAAGGTGATAGGTTTGTGAGGGCAAATGTGAACAATTTTATTTCTTGTCTGTCTTCAGACATTCTAAATGAACTAATGTCAACCTTTTGGTGGACACTCAGAATGTCTCCTTTCTGAGTTTTTAAAGTTTTTTCCCAGACTCAGATCATGCAATCATTGATCAGATCAATCTGACAGGAATTCCTTAGTAGCCTTTTAGTAGGGATGTTTCACAAGAAGGCCATACAGTACAGCATGATGTCATTGCCCACTGTAATTCTAGGAAGTGTAAACATAGTTTAGATATTACATCAGAATGAAGCTGCTGTCCCTTCAGTTGACGGCTCAAAGGTGTATCTGTGTGGATTTAGTCATGTCTGCTCTAAAGTACTATGTTTAGGTTTTACACTGCAATCCAGTGATTTAGCTGAAATAGAATAAGACAGTTGCATTGTGAGAATGTAATGGCAATTTCATCTTGCTTGTCATTTGTAAGAGAAAGAAAAGGAAAAAAAGGAAAACACTGCTTGTTTAGGTTAGTAGTGATTTGACATTACAGGGCAGTGAGAGTGGCAGATATCTTATGCTAATGATAAGCATGGAATTATTTACAATTCTGGAAAACATCAAAAGTTTACCCTGCATGATCAATCAGCTGGTAATTAAAGGGGACAGAATTCCTTGCATTTGGTTTCCCTAAAAGTATGGTAGCAGAATCCTCCTGCTATCAAACATCACTGGGACAGAGAGTTAATGATCGGTTGCAGCACGTGATTTGGAGAAGGCGGAGGTACGTGTGCTTGACCGTGTCATTGAGTGAGTACGGTCAGAACGGAGCGACCCCTCTTCAACTCTGTGTTTACAGGAAGCGTTCTAATGCGTGATTTACCATAGTTATGTTGTTCCTTACGGTGATCATCTGATATAAAGAACAGTCATATTGGGCTTTTGCTTTAGCGACACGCACCCACGTAGCGATTCATAACCGGTTACCTCAGAGCGTTTCTACATCCGCCTCGATTGTTGTACCCTTGCTGGGGACAGGCCCAGATGGCAGACAGGAACATTAGCAATTCTGCAAATGAATATGATCTGTTGTTCCGCTGTCACTTATGCGAGGAAAGACCAGTCCTGTACCCAATTTAATACCATGCTGTGAGGAGAAGACCTGTATGGAGCGACACGAAGGACGCAAATGGAAAACAAGCAGAGGAAAGTATGGTCTGGGAATCCATAACACAGGATTTTCTTGTCCACCTTTCCCTTGAAACACAAGAATAAAAGCATAAAAGCCTTCCTACTTTGTCTGTCAGCTTATCACTCCTCGCTACTGCTGTTTAATGCTATCAAAGCAGGTGGCTCTGTGTCCTGCAAACCAGCTTATAAGCCCTTTTACATTTTACATGCTGCGATTCTCTTCCTGCCTGTGGGTGTGGGGTTAGTGTGTGCGTCTCTCGGCAGTGTAGTGTAGTGTGTGCGTGTGTGTGGGAGGGAGGTTTGTTTAGATTGGGGTTCAGTTTGCTTCTGTGTGTGCGCGTTCAACCCCAGCCCCTTTTCATCCTTGCCGTTTACTTGAAGACACACACACACACACACGCTTAGTTGATGTCCCATGTGGTCAAAAAGTTGCTCCCCCCTACACACACAATCTTCTCTTCTGCCCACCCCCCTTTCCTCTTCCTTCTGTGTCTCCGCTCTGTTGTTTACATCTTGCTGCATGGTTCACGTGCAGGGGGAGGAGTCTTCGGCGCAACGACTCTGAGCCCCTTGTTCTGTTCCGGACCCTTTTGGGCCCCCCCCCCGCGACCGACCCGTCTAGCAGCATGAGAGGAATGACCTGATCACTATTGATGGTGAATGTGGTTATCCAGATGGCCTGCCGGGGTCCTGGTAGCACACTGGCTGATACTCTGTTAAAGTACTAATGGACTGTAAAGTTGGCAGTTGCTATTAAGGCGGGAGTTAAGACTGGAGCAAGTGCGGACCCTTCTAGACAGCAGCTGCTCTATGAACAGGGCCGAAGGGACTGGAACTGCAGACCCACATGCTGCTATAAATAAAGACGTGACAGAAGTGATGTGACACACCCCCACTCCTCACGGCACGAGGAGCAACACAAAAGACTGCCAAAGGAAGTCGGAGATATTAATCATCTCTCCAGCCCTGCCGGATCGGCTGGCTGAGGATGCTCTGTGGACTGTGGCTAATGTTAGTAAGGCCTGCCGTGTAAACGTACAATAAAATGTGCTATTAATTTCGCACAATTTTTGAGAAGTGGGGGGCCGCCCTGCTGTTGGAGGACATTGATTCTTTCTGTGTTTGACAAATGCAGGGTTAGGGTGGAACCCAATTTAAAGGGCATTTCTATCCAAATCAAAATAGTCCAAGGCCACTTTATGTACTGTCCCCGGAAACTAGGCTTCATATACTGTCCCTTCCCCGCTGGAGACCGCGCTTCATATACTGTCCCCCTCCCTGCCGGAGACTGGCCTTCATATACTGTCGTCCGTCCCCCCCGGGCTTTGCTAACTGTCCCCTTGACCTAGCCTGAGCATGGAAGTATGTGTGTGTTGCTCGGTCTTGGTAATAAGACCGTCTGCAAAATGACTTACACTCGTAAGGTTCCTTGTTTCTTTTTTTTTGTGCTTATTTGGACACAGGGTTATTTGAGCTAAATTCTGACCACATTTATTGATTAAGTTAACCCAATTTAACAAATCACACAATGTGAATTACACTTTGAAACAATTTATGCTATTGAAATAAAATAATGCAAAAGAAATTTAACAAATCTTTTGCAATTTTATGTGGGGAAAATAAAATATAATGATGAATATAATGGCTAGAATTAGAATCAGGAACACCACAACAGATGCAAATGATCAGAAGGCCGGGTCATCAAACTTTCCAGAAATATTAGAAAGTTTGGTTTGAAAATATGTTGTGTGGTAACACATTATGCCAAGATCAAAAGACCTACCTGAGGGCATTACAAAAAAAATTGTGGCTGAGTCATGGGGGGGGTTTCCAAGTCCTTTTGTGGTACATAATTTCACTGTTTGACGAATTACCTGAGGAAGGGGAAAATTCCAGACTACTGGCAATCTACATAGGAAAGGTCTTTCCCAAAATTCAGGCCAGGAGCTGAACGAAATATTCTAATACAAACTTTTAAGAACCACGTGGGATGTCAAGAGATATGCAGGCCTCTATTGCAATATCGATGTGCATGAGACAAAAGTCAGAAAGACACTTGGCCTACATGGGAGGTTAGGAAGGAAATGGCTTCTGTTCTCAAAATAATCTAAAATTGTAACTGGTATTTGACAGACAAACTCTGCCTTTTTAACATGAGTACCTCTTAACAACCATTAAGTGTGGTGCTTTGCTGCTTTAGGGCCTGGCCGACTCTGAAGTCTGTATTGTACCGGAGAATTTCTGAAGAGTTGTGAGGCCATCTGCCCAAAAGCTGTAGCTGAAATGAATATGGATCTTGCAACTGGAAAACCACTGGTGGTCACGGAAGTTATATTTTTACACAAAATCGGACAAATTGCCTCACAAATATGACTTATCAAGCACAAATGAACATTTATAGGTTCATATTTGTAGAACCCTACAGAGAATGTGTAAGTAATCCCAATTTATGGTAACGGGAAAACTAAATGTTAAGGATATGACAGAAATGCACATTTATGTGAGAGTATGTCCTTAAAAATGTGTCATCTGAACATGTACCACAAGGGAAAATGCAATTTAAAAATGTTCAAGTTATTTATTGGAATTTGATTTTTCTGTCAATGTAATTTGACTTTTCTTGTATAATGTATAGACTCTAGTGAAAAGGATTGCACAGAAAAGTTTTCCACCCGAGTCCACTAACAACAACTATTGGATTCTGTTAATGTCAATATTAGGTTTTTAATTTTTTCTTTTTTAAACATACTGTTTGGAATGGGTTAGTGACATTGCCTTCTGATGTCTACATGGGCTACCTCCAGTAAACAGGGACTGACATTGACAGTGTAGCGTGTTGCTTAAAGTGGGGTGAATCTCTAAACTATTGTATAATTTCAGAAGCGTATTAGTCCCGTCAGCACCTATCCCAGCAGAAGACCTGACTGAGTAGGTGACATCACCATTGATGTCAGGCTGATGAGCAACTAAGGATGCATATGCTGTGCCTAATGGGGCACCACGTCATGTTAAGAAAGAAAGCCTGATGTCAGGTTCAATTTAAATTAGATTGACATAGCCTCATGACTGTCTGACTATTATTGGCTAAATTACTATTGTTTGTACCAAGCCCATCGGTTAGTAGCTATTTTTCTTTTGAGGTGTAGGCTACCAATCAACTTTGCGATTAGCTGCTCCTCTTAGCTTTTACAATTTGAATGTAACTAATTCAGCAGATGCTCTTTTTGACAGCGACTTGATGTAAAAAAATAAAATAAAAGAAATTGTAATAAGCATGACCTAAGCATAACTAACTAGTAGCATTCACCTAAAACAGGAAATGGCTTCATTGACTGAATTATGGTTTGTGCAGAATTGGCATGATCTCTTGTGGATTTGGAAGCGTTGTCTGTTACTCAGTTTCAAATTGAGACCGCTTAACGTTCTGACAGAGCCTCCAGCAGCTTACTGCATCTAATCTGGAAAGCCTAGAGGAAGGGATGCTCTGGTACCTGTGAGGAGTGAGTCAGCAGACTGGCCAAAGTGAGATTGAAGCGTCTGTTCGTCTTTTAAAATTATTTCAGTTCTCGGATGACTCAATGTCTAAGATGGCCAATGTTCAGAATATTTTTTTTCCGGCTGAGCAGTGGGCTTCATTTAAACCCATGCTGCAGCAGTACATGTGCACCAGAGTCAGCAACTTAGCTGCTGGAATTTTGTATTCCTCCTCAAAAATAATATTTCTATTCCCTTTATAGGAAGAAGCATTTGGAGGGTTTGGTACAGCCCCAGAGCACAGAAGAAGACAGAGTCCGCCAAGGACATTGGCAGGTGAGTTTTGATTCTAGTGAAGGTTATCTGCTTTGTTGTTTTATTGTTAAGCCACACATTAATTAAACCCCTCGTGTTTGTCCCAGTTTATCCCACACCAGAGAAGAAGCCCAGAGGTCGACCCCCGCGGGCCCTGAGTGCACAGAGAGGGTCTACCGGCAGCCCACCCACGTCCTTCCCTCCTGCTCATGGGAAACCAGAGGGCCTGGTGCGGCCAGTGGAGAAGGCAAGGCGGCTACCTGGGAGGCCGCCTGGCTCCGGAGAGAAGAGGAGGGGACGTCCTCCAGCCTCCGGCACCCAGAGGAGCTGGCAGCTCGGCAGTCATGCAGCCAATGACAGTGACGGGGAGCAGGTGGGGCCGGAGCTCTGCAAGGACACGTCCGAGGAGGAGACCGAGAGGAAGGGCTCTAAGAGGACACCCCTGGGCTCTGTGCAGCAGCAGGAGGCAGACGCCAAGCTCCCCAAAGCCGGCCGAGAGTCCAAGGTGACCAAACTGAAGCGGCTACGCGAGGTCAAGCTCGGCCCGCTGAAGTCGCGGATCAAGGCCATCGCCAGGACGAGCGTTCCGGTGCCCGGCGTGCCCCATCGCAGAAGAGGAAGGCCCCCGTCTGCCGAGCGTCTCAAAGCCCAGGCGGCCGCTGCCCAGGCTAATGTTGCAGACGAAACCAAACAGAAGGCGTTCAGGGCCCGTCGGGACAATGACCCGTACCCCCATTCCTCTCTACCGAGGTCTGAGCTGAGGGTGTCCGAGGAGGACGTCAGCCCCGGCGTCCATGGCGCCTCGCCGCCCTCCACCCCCCCTGCCTCGGCATCTCCCTCCAAGCTGGGAAGGCCGCTGGGCCTGAGAACCAGCCCTCGCCACGTCAAGCCCGTGCGCATCGTCCCCCCATCTAAACGCACCGACGCAGCGATCGCCAAGCAGCTGCTGCAGCGCGCCAAGAAAGGTGCTCAGAAAAAGAAACTGTTGAAGAAGGAGGCGGTGGCCATCGGAGGCCCGGGGGCGGCGGGCATGGAGGCGGGCATCCGGAGGAGGAGGAGGACCCAGCTGAAGAACATCAGGCAGTTCATCATGCCCGTGGTCAGCACAGTCTCCCTTCGCATCATCAAGACCCCGAAGCGCTTCATCGAGGACGAGGGCAACTTCGGCGCCCCGCCCCCCCACATGAAGATGGCGCGAGTGGACGTCCCCCCGCCTGCCCCCGCAGCCCCCCAGCCTGCCCCCGCAGCATCCTCCCCCATGCGGGCATCCACGGCAGCGGTCTCCGCTACGGCCTCGGCTCCGGCGGACGCCCTCCCGCCGCCGGCGCCTCCGGCATCCGCCTCTTCCGGGGGCGCCGCGGCCTCGTCAGCCAGCCTGCTCAACAACAACCGGGCCAGCAACGGCCGCTTCAGCAGCAGCGCCGCCTCGTGTGGTTCCAGCGCCGTGTCCCTGCACTCCTCGCAGCTCTCGTCGGGCGAGTCCTCGCGCTCCAGCAGCCCCAGCCTGGACGACTCGTCCTGCGACTCCCAGGCTTCAGAGGGCACGCAGGCCCCGTCGGAGCCCGAAGACGAGCGCGATGACGAGCGCGACCACTCCCCCTCCTCTCGGGGAGACCGGGAAGGGGGCATGCTGTACTCTTCCAGGCCCCCGTCGCCCCTGTCGGAGACCGAGCCAGAGCACGTGATGCTAATGAAGAGGGGGCGCGGGGGCCGCAGGGGGCACGGCATGGAAAGGGGGGGTCTGGGGGTCAGGGGTCAAGGCGGCCTGGCCACGGTAGGGAAGAAGGCCATTATTAGCCCGGCCACGGGAGTGCTAATGTCTAACTCCAGCCTGGCTGGGTCGCAACAGGCCTCTTCCACCGCTTCCTCGTCCTCCTCCCCCCCGCCTCCCCCGCTCCTCAGCCCCCCACAGCAGGCCCAGTCGGGCTCCAACGCCGGGGAGCACCACGGCCACTCCCCCTGGATCATGCCCCACACCATCGCCCCGTTCCTACAGGGCCCATCGCCTGTGCTGTCAAGCGTATCGGACAAGCGCAGGTCCATCTTGAGAGAGCCCACCTTCCGCTGGACGTCTCGTTCTCGCACCGAGCAGCAATACTTCTCCTCGGCCAAGTACGCCAAGGAGGGCCTCATCCGCAAGCCCGTCTTCGACAACTTCCGCCCTCCGCCTCTCACCGCCCAAGACGTGGGCTTAATGCCCCATGGAGCTGGAGGTGTCGCCCCGGCAGGTTACCCCACAGCAGGCGGAGGGGGTGGTGGCGGGGGGTCAGGGGCGGGACCATGTCTGTTCTCGCCACTGCATCACCACCACCCGCAGCACCACCCCTCCCGCTTTGAGGCGCCCCTCCAGAAGCGCAGCCCGTTGCTACGTGCCCCGCGCTTCACTCCCAGCGAGGCGCACTCCCGCATCTTCGAATCGGTCACCCTGCAGTCGTCGTCGGGGAGCAGCCCGGGCTCTCTGTCGCCCCTCCAGTCGTCGTCGTCGTCGAGGTCAGAACGGGGACAGAGACGCAGGAAGAGGAGGATGCTGGGGCCTCTGCGCGGTCAGCCTCGGTCCCCCTCACACTCCATGACCACACGGAGCAGCCAGCCAGGCGTACCTCCGGGGAAAGGCCCTTCAGAAACGTCGGTGCTGACGGGCTCAGTCTCCACCGGCGCCAGTAACTCGTCCAGCTCTCTGCCCGGGTTGTCGGTCAGCTCTTTGTCCACTAGTGCCTTAAATCCTGCTCCTTTCAGTACCTTCACACCCGGCGCCCTGGGCCTTCCCACTCACGGGCCTTCCTGCGACGGACGCAGGGCAGCCGGGAACGTGTGTGGCAGCTCTGCCTCCTCGTCCTCCTCCTCCCAACGCTTCCCTCTATTGGCCTCCAGCCCCCAGGAGTCTGGCCGCAGTGCAGGGAAAGGCGGGAGGGAGAGGAGCGCCTCTGGATCCCAGGACTCTGCTCCCATCAAGGAAAAGGAGAGGGAGATGGAGAAAAGCAGAGAGCGTGAGAAGGAGAACAAACGGGAAGGGAGGAAGGATTGGGAGAGGAAAGGAAAGGTATCCACTCCGGATGCCTCTCCCAATACGACCCCCAGCCTGTTTGCTGTGGAGGGGAGGGAGGCTGAGGAGCCTCTGGCCTCTCTCGCTCCTAAAAAGACTCCTGGGAGGAAGAAGTCAGTGGACTCGGGCACCGAAAATGCCTCCGTTGACCGGCCTTCAGTTCAGTCTTCTACTTCCCCAATTTTGACCAAGGGCCGTCTGTCCAAAAAGGGCCGACCCTTGGAGAGGGGCTCAGAGGCTGAGCTTGTGGAGAAGGAGAAGGCGAGTGCCCCCACCCAGCACGTGGGCGTCACGTCGGGGCAGACGGGCAACAAGCAGGCCCCGGCCACACCGTCCCTGGGCTCCATGCTGGCACAAGCTCAGAAGCAGCCTGTGGCTGACAAGCGAGTGGTGGGCGTGCTGAAGAAGGCCAAAGATCAGCTTTCCAAGATTGAGAAAAGCAAGTCACTCAAGTCTCCAGACCAACCTAAAGTTCAGGTTTGTTGGCCTCTTCCCTCTTGTCTTCCCCTCACCTCCTCTGCTCTCTCATCGCTGGGTTATCTCAACCACAAGAAAGTCATTTGAGGAATTTTCTGGTGCTTGAATAGGTTTGGTAACGTTTTGATCAAAGACTGAAACTTGATCGCATGAAAGTCCCTGAAAAGGGGAATTTTTAGGGGAATTCTGCCTCATGGCTTTTCTACCAGATCATGCAGACGAGAGTGACGTGACTTTTTATGGTTTGCATTCAGTTACATTTGGACACTTTAATTGAAAGTCCGGTCATGCGGTATCAAAATTAACGCTGTTTCCCTTCAGCAGAGCCAAGAGAGCGACTCCTCAGAGGCGTCGGTCCGCGGGCCGCGCATCAAGCACGTCTGCCGCCGAGCTGCCGTGGCCCTTGGCCGCAACCGGGCCGTGTTCCCCGACGACATGCCCACTCTCAGTGCCTTGCCGTGGGAGGAGAGGGAAAAGATTCTGTCTTCCATGGGGAACGATGGTGAGTCCGGTTCCCCTCAATGGCGAATCAGTAGTAGAATCAGAAGTCTTTTATGCCCCCCCCCCTCACTCAACTGTGTGGCCCCGTGTGAAAGCATTGGATCGATCCGCCAGCATTTTGTTTTTTCTGGACGGTTATTTAAGCCTTGAGTACTCCATAATACTCTGTAAAATGCTTACCCCTCTGCCTCAGACAAATCGTCGGTGGCGGGCTCGGAAGAGGCGGAGCCCCAGTCCCCGCCCATCAAGCCGGTCACCAGGCACACCAAGACCGTTCAGGAGGGGGGGACGGCACCCAGGAAGGGCCGGCGGTCGAGGCGCTGCGGGCAGTGTCCCGGCTGCCAGGTTCCGGAGGACTGTGGCGTCTGCACCAACTGCCTGGACAAGCCCAAGTTCGGAGGCCGCAATATCAAGAAGCAGTGCTGCAAGTGAGAATCCTCTTGACTGATGTCGACTGAAGTCTTAAACTCTTCATGGTTTGGGGTGTGTGTCATCGTCTGTGTGTCTGTACTTTGTCACAGGGTCCGGAAGTGTCAGAACTTGCAGTGGATGCCTACCAAGATGGTTTTCCAGAAGACAGTGAAAGGTAAGTGTCTTTTAGTATGAAGTCTCACCACTACAACCTGAGATGCCTTGGTCATTCACACCTGTTTGCCGTTGATATTTACAGGCAAGAAAGACAAAAAGAAGAACAAGAGTCCAATAAGCTCGGAGGGCAGTGTCAAACCGAGCCCGCCCCTTGTGAAGGAGGAGCCCCCTCGCAAAAAGAGCGAAACCCCGCCCCTGAAGACAGTCGAGGAGAAAACGAAACAGCTGCAGCCACAGACCCTTCCGTCGGAAAACCCCACCCTCGCAAACGACCAGCCCCCTGAAGCCCCGGGTGGTGCCTTCACCCCCGGGCAAGACTCTGCTCCGCCCGCAAACACACCCACTGGGTCGGCTAGCAGGAAGGAGCGCAAACCACAGCAGCCCACCCCTCCATCTTCCTCCACCCCGAGTGCATCGTCGACGCCCACCACCCAATCCCAGCAGCCCCTGCAGCAGCAGCCCAGGTCCCAGCCCTCACAAGGGCTCCCGCTCACAGAGACCAAGAAGAAGCTGCAGCAGCAAAACCTAGCCACGCCCCTCAGCGCCACAGGTAGGAGCCATGGGCCCGGCGTTGTAACATGTCCACCGGCTGTTTAGGAATGCTAATTACTGCGCGGTGAGATCATTGAAGTAGGTTTAACGCACGGAGCTGCTCAAGACAGGGTCACATCTAACCGTCGGGCTTTTGTAACCTTTCACCCTTAGCACCGGAAGGGAAACCCGTGAAGAAGCAGGCACCTCGCTCTGTCCTGCCGCCGTCTAAATCCAAAACAAAAGACAAAGTAAGGCCGTTCCCGCGTGTACGCTTTAATGATATTCTGTATGCACGTTGTGAACCCCCCCCCCCCCCCCCCCCCCCCCCCCCCCCCCCCCCCCCCGT
>JACXGK010002093.1:28239-43096 GCA_016801125.1 Novumbra hubbsi | reverse complement strand
CGTGTGGGCTACAGGCGGCCTCAGCATCCTCACCTCTGTGCCAATTACGCCGCGGGTCGTCTGCTTCCTCTGTGCCAGCAGTGGCAATGTTGAGGTGAGCCGCCAGCCTTCTGTCTTGTTTTTCCATTTGCCCTCCGTGTGCGCCAGTCGGCTGGCCTTGCAATATACGTAAGATACAAGTGTAGTTAAACATAGTGGTAGAGGTCACTGGTACTAGTTCTTTTAAAGGCCACAGGAACTCTGAGGCCACAGGCCCTCTGAGGACTTTTGTCCAGAGGCACAGCCGTCTCCTACAGACACAGCCTTCTGTACTCCTTGTGTCCCACTTTACTACCTATTGACTGCCTTATTCGAGAGAAGCACACTTCCGAGGGCCGCACATGGTGTTGAGAGTTGTCATCGGGCCCGGAAATTCAAGCCCGGTCCAACATTGCAGGAATTGAATGAGCCCGAACCCTACAATGACAGAGGTTCTGTCCAGCCGGTTCCCAGGAAACGCTATTCATTTATGAGACGTCGGCGCACAAAGTCAGGGGACGGGGCTCATGCCTTGGGGTAAATTGTGAATGGGGAACAACTGAGTTGAATGTTGTGATGACTACAAATCATCCTTATCAGGCATATCTTCAGGGTGGATGTGGTTACCTGACTTTTCTTCGTATTCGGTTGACTCCTTGCTCCAACTGCATACCCGAACCTTTGCATGCTATTGCAATTTAATTTATTTCGCCATGTGGTAGTATTAGTCATTTTAATAAATACAATTGCAACGTAGCTCATATTGTCTGTGAATTCTGATCGCTCGTTGAGGGTTGTTTGTTGTGTATTGATTATAAAATGGTGCTAAAATGGTGCTCTTCTTGATCTCTATCTTGATCTCTATCTTCATGTTGATAATATTAACTTCACAGTGGGTAGCTTCATTAGTAGGTTTAATTGTCAAATGCTGACTCAAATCGTAAGAACATACTTTTTAGTTTTTGGAAGGTGAGTTTTTCCCCCCGAATACAAAATATAGAGCTGCTACTGTTTGTCATTTCAACAGCGTTCTCGAAATCAATAATCCTTGTCGTCTATACATTTGACTTCCTTTTTCTGTATTTTAAGTTCTTTATTTTCATTAGATTTTTTTTTTTTACACATTATCATGTAAAAACAGGCATGCATCTACAGTGGAGGGCTGTGGCATTGTCCTACTGGTCAGTTGTATGACCTGTCATTGTAAATACCATTTCACTACTGTTGCGGGGTCCTGGCTGGGCCACACAGCACATGTTTTGCAAACTCTGCTCGCAGTGGAGGTGTTGCACTGTTCAATTTCAACCAGCCCAACAGATCTGTCACTTACCATCAAATGATTCGGTGTGTGGGGTATTTTGTCACTTCGTCATCACCTACACTCTCCATCCCCCCTGTGACATTTTAACGCTTCCCGTCAAGAACTCTACTCATTGTACTCCATGTGCCTAATTAGGCCTTACTGACCAAACTAACCCCACTGACGGTATGTGTCGCTGTCTGAGTCAGTATAGCAACATAAGTAAAACCATGCAGCGAGAACATACTCATTGAGGAGGCTTTAGTGGTAGGTTACAATTAGACCGAATTCTAGGTATTAAGAGTTACGTTAAAGGGGTTAGGTTTAGGCATAAAGATTAGGTTAGGTTTAAGTTTTAGTCAGGGATAGGGGTTCAGTAAAAAGGTATTTAATTGCTGTCCCTCACACATTGATATAAAAACCTGCTAGTATTTGGGACTATTCCTGACTCTCCCCTCGTCCCCCAGTTTGTCTTCTGTCAGGTGTGCTGCGAGCCCTTCCATCTCTTCTGCTTGGGGGAGAGAGAGCGCCCCCTGGAGGAGCAGTGGGAGAACTGGTGTTGTCGCCGCTGCCGGTTCTGTCAGACCTGTGGACGCCAGCACCAAACGACTAAAGTAAGGCTCTCCCTTTGGAATGGTGTAACTCATAGCTACACACGCTGCAACGTATTGGTAACATAACAATATGCAAAAGTCCCTAATTTTGTCCAGAGTTATTGGCCCATTTTTAAAAGGAGTGCACCAAATATTTAATGTGGGGCTCTTTGATATGAGTTTTTCATATGCGCGACGTCTTCCACCAAATTTCTTTGTGTGAACAAAACTTTCCCAGAGCAGCATAGGAACGAGGTTGCTAACCTGCTTCTGTTGTGCTCTTTGGTTCCTCAGCAGCCACTGCTTGAGTGTGACAAGTGCCGAAACAGCTACCACCCCGAGTGCCTGGGACCCAGCCATCCCACCAGACCCAGCAAGAAGAAACAAGTATGGGTACGCATCACGCCATCTTCTTTCTCCAAGCAGCCAGGTTGCCCTGTTTGTCTGTAGTTGTCCAGCGGACCAAGGGTTTAGGGCTGGCCATGGGGTTGCGTTTAGGGTAGGTGTATGTCTCGGGGCGAGAGGTAGAGAAATCCAGTATGCTGTACATCCATTAGATTGTATGACCCGTGTCGGCTGTGTATTTTGTCATTCCTTTTCTGCTTCCTGTGTTCTTGCCGTGTGCAGATCTGCACCAAGTGTGTCCGCTGTAACAGTTGTGGGGCGACTAAACCCGGAAAGGCCTGGGACGCGCAGTGGTCACATGACTTCTCCCTCTGTCACGACTGTGCCAAGCTCTTTGCTAAAGGTGAGTTGTGATGGACCGCTGCTCTACCCAGAAGGCAGTTCTCTCACCAACTACATCTGTTAGTGAACACAAAAAATCTAAAGCATTATATCTCTTAACATTTTCGGCCGCATTCATTGACATGACATCTGTCTCCTCCTCGGCAACTATTATGGGGTTCAACAGGGATTTCGGGTGGGTTGTCTTCTGCAGGTAACTTCTGCCCCCTCTGCGATAAGTGCTATGACGACGACGACTACGAGAGCAAGATGATGCAGTGTGGAAGGTGTGAACACTGGGTCCATGCCAGATGTGAGAACCTCACCGGTGAGCAGACCCTCTGGTTTACAGGACTGTACCATCTGTGGGTTCATCCACCGGCCAGGCTGCTACATGTTCATCGCACTTCACCCCCAGAATCAAATCAATTGGAATGTGCTAACGTGTTACTGCGTGTTAATCGGTTTAGAGGCCGTTAACAAGATGGCTTTTACGTGTTCCACCACCAGACGATATGTACGAGCTGCTGTCCAGTCTCCCGGAGAGCGTGGCCTACACCTGCTCCCTCTGCACCAAGCACCACCCGCCGGAGTGGACGACGGCGCTGGAGAAGGAGCTGCAGGGCTCCGTGCGCCAGGTCCTCACCGCCCTCCTCAACTCCCGCACCTCCACACACCTGCTCCGCTACAGACAGGTGAGGCTGGGATGTCGGTCCTCAGACGTTGAGTGCGTCGTGGCGGTATGGGTTGTCCCACATCTACGTCGGGTGGTAGAACGTGACCTAGCGTCTGTCCCGGTCACTGGTCACCAGGGCCTGATCTCGTTGGCCTGTTCCTCACCTCCCCGCAGGCTGTGATGAAGCCGCCTGAGTTGAACCCCGAGACGGAGGAGAGTTTACCCTCACGCCGCTCCCCCGAGGGGCCAGACCCCCCTGTCCTGACCGAGGTCAAGCCACCAAACGACTCCCCCCTTGATCTGGAGTCCGTGGAGAAGAAGATGGACGCCGGTCGGTACAAGTCTGTGGTGAGTCTCTCAACCTCTCGTCTTCACGTTCAGTCAACCGCTCTTCCAGGGTTTGGGTATTATCTGTTCACCCCAGACCCACCAGATTGCCTCTCAGCCCCGGGGGCAACCCCGGCTTGGGAGTTCACACGCAGAGGGAGGGCAGTGTCATTTTGTCTGCATTTGTTTTGCAGCTGGAGTTCAGTGACGACATGGTGAAGATCATCCAGACAGCCATGAACTCTGATGGAGGGCAGCCAGAGAGCAGAAAGGCCAATAGCATGGTCAAGACCTTCTTCATCCGGGTGAGGGGATTGACCTACCTCACAGTGCTGCCATTCAACCCTGACTTCTGTCTCAGTCGGCTTCAGATGTACCACGAATATCTGCTGCCATTTTAGTTTTTGTTTTTACTTTTGGGAAAGGAAAGGGGTGTTAAGCTCTTGATGCATTCATAAGTTATTTATTCTTTAAACATGGAACACATTCCCGGATATCCATCTTTAACTTGTCTCTTAACCCTGGACTATTGCAGCAAATGGAGCGCGTGTTTCCCTGGTTCAAAATCAAGGAGTCCAGGTTCTGGGAAACGCACAAGGTCTCCAGCAGGTGAGTGAACAGCGACATGTGTATCTCGGAGACTAGTCAAGGCACTAACATTTCGGTACACATGCGGTCTGTCACATTAATCATTCATGTTGAAAATTATGTGCTGAATTATTGATGTTACAGTGGATGATTTGATGAAGATTTGGCTTCTTATTTGACCCTGATGGAAGGTCTCAAGCCCCCTTAGGGAAAGTTCCTTACGTTCTATCTCTGTATGTTTTCAACACTGTTTCCACTGGGCTCATTTGTGGTGAACTAACAACACTCATTGACCCGCTCTGAGCCAAGTCCATCCAATAGTTGGGTATCAGCTTTCCAACTCCGGCTCCTGTGTCCTCTTTCACATACTCCGTTGTGAAGGATCCTCTGTGGTCACCCTGAGGTTTTAGCCTTGCCTCATCTCCCATTAGTTCATTTAAATATTTAAGAGATGGGGGTTGTTGTTTTGCCTTATTAAATGTGTAAACCCAATTAGTCAGTCAAGCTGAAAATAAACATTGAGGTTTAGAAATGGCTTCTATGTTTTTATCTTTTACGCTCTTAACTATTGACTGCTGTATGATTGACTAAATGCTGTATAATTAACAGAATGCTCTAATATTATGGTGTGTGTTTGGGGCTGTGTGGATGACAGTCCGTGCAGTCAGTGCAAGGGATTTGACGCTAATAAGAAGAACATGTGTTAGACACCCCTTGAGCTCAAATTCCCACAGTTCTAAATCAGCCTTTTGGTGAATGCTTTAGCTTCCGCCAGGACCTGAGTGTGGTTGTTTGTCTTCACAGCGGGGGCCTCCTCCCCAACGCCGTGCTGCCCCCCTCCCTGGACCACAACTACGCCCAGTGGCAGAAGCGGGAGGAGATCGCCCGTGCCGAACAGCCCCTCCTCATGAAGAAAATCATCCCGGCCCCTCGGCCCAAGATCCCAGGGGAGCCCGACTCTCCAACCTCCCTTCCTCCACCTTCCCCTCTACCTCCACCACCCCCTCTGCTCCACGGTGAGTGGTGGTCAATGCAACTTAAGGGCAGCGCCCAGGGAGAAAAGTGGCGATACTTAGTTTTTTTGTTTCGTTTACCGTTACAATCGCCGGGGTACGATCTCACTGTGTTTTTCTCTCGGCCAGACCTGAGCCGTGAAGGCAGCCCTGAGCTGCTTCCTCCCCCGGGCATCAACGACGACCGCCAGTGTGTGCTGTGTCTCAAGTACGGCGACGAGAACACCAACGTAAGTCTGCGCTTTTGGCCCCAAGAGCACCACGTTCGGTCGCTTCGGCGATCACGACGCGCCGCCCCCCAGAAGCCGGACCCGTCCCGTCTAAGGTGCCCTGTGTGTCTGTGTGTCCAGGAGGGAGGACGGCTGCTGTACATCGGCCAGAACGACTGGACCCATGTGAACTGTGCCCTGTGGTCGGCGGAGGTGTTCGAGGATGATGACGGCTCCCTGAAAAACGTCCACATGGCCGTGATCCGAGGCAAACAGTTGGTGAGGCTTGGACGATAGACATAAGAAATAGGCTTGTGGGTCCGATGCTGAACCGTCTACTCGATAAAGTGTGTATTCACACCGAATGAATGTTGTTCAGGCATCGACATGCTGCCTGTGATCGTACGTTGGACTCATTCTCTGTGCTATTGGTTTGGTTAAAACTCTGCGGCTGCTCTAAGGACAATGTCCTGCTTTGTGTTTGGCAGCGCTGTGAGAACTGCCAGCGTCCCGGGGCCACGGTGGGCTGCTGCCTGACCTCTTGCACAAGCAACTACCACTTCATGTGTGCCCGGCAGAGACACTGTGTCTTCCTGGAGGACAAGAAGGTCTACTGCCAGCGCCACCGGGACCTCATCAAAGGGGAGGTGAGATTCAAAGGAGGAACTCGTATCGTCTCAGGCCCACATACCTATGCCACTTGACTAAGCCATCCGCAGTTTCACAAACCGACTAGCGTGTAGAAAACTGGTTTGCGCTTAGGTTGAAGAGGACACCAAAAATATTTTCTTACTATAAGCAACGACACGTTATCTCCATGTCATACTGTGGTGGGCACAAAAACAGAGCTGACATTGGAGGGTGGTGGAGCTGTAGGTTTGAGGTGGCCGATTTCCCCTTCCCCAGGTGGTGTCGGAGTCTGGCTTCGAGGTTTCCAGGAGGATCCTTGTGGACCTGGAGGGGATCAGTCTACGGAGGAAGTTTTTGACCGGCCTTGAGCCGGACAACATCCACATGATGATAGGTGTTTATGTTTATTGTTTCTCATTCACACACAGATCTTTTGTAAGCAAAACGTATGTAGACCCAAGTTGTACCGTACTCCTCATTTTGACTTATTTTCTTGCTATTTCTACGCTCTATTTGATAATGTGGTGGAGAGTTCCTGATGAGAGCGTAATGGGCCACATTTGAACCCATTTGCCCTCTTGAGGCAGTGACCAGAGCGCTGGATCACCTTATGTCACTAGTGCCGTGTTTTTGACCCGGGCCCAGTTGGTCCTTCAGCCGTCACCCAGTTGATTGTCAAGCTTTGTCATTGTCAGTAATTCTAAAATAGCCAAGCACGGCGTTGTTGTTTATTTTCCATTCCCCAGATTCTCCCAATCCCCTGTTCTCATATCAGGTGACCACACAAAGGACTGCAAACCCTAAGTTTAAGAAACACTATGATGGATTTTAAGTATTTTCCTTTCTTCCTTCGCAGGCTCAATGACTATCGACTGCCTCGGAATACTGACTGAGCTCTCGGATTGCAGGCACAAGCTCTTCCCCATCGGCTACCAGTAAGCACACAGTCCACCCGCCTCAGGCGAAGGATTTAACGTAACACGATATCAGACACATTTTATCCGTCTTAACAGTCTGGGTTTTTTTTCTTCTTCAACACAGGTGTTCAAGGGTTTACTGGAGCACACTAGATGCCCGCAAGCGCTGTGTCTACACCTGCAGGATCCTGGTGTGTCGCCCCGCTGGGGTGGAACCAGACCTGAAGAGTGCTCTTCCAGAGGAGAACCATACCATCTCCCACAGTCCCCCTCCGTCCTCAGGTGTGTGTGTGTGTGGGCCGCATCTCTGCATTACTTAGTGTTCACATTTTGGTCAAGTATGTACATCTGCGGTAAATAGTCAAATAATGTGATGTTGTTGGAAATTGAATTTTCTCTTGCAGATAAAGCCCTGTCTACGGTGCTGGACCCGTTTGACTCCTCGACACCTGACCGCGTGTGTCTGCTGCCTTCCGGTCCCAAGCCTCCTAAGGTTTATACCAGGAACCGGCATCCCAGCTACCCACCGTGCCAGCGCTCCCCTGGCTCCCGACCGCTTCCATCCCCAGGTAGCTTCCTGACCACATTTTCCTTAAAATGGAATGTCGGACTCTAATCGACAGATATGCTGACATTTTGTTGGTGTGTTTCTGCAGGCGGCTCCTCCACATCTTCCCATGAGGTTGTGACTGTGGGGGACCCCCTTCTGAACTCTGGCCTTAGGAGCATCACCTCACGGCGCCACAGCACCTCCTCTATCTCTCCCCAGCCCCGTCTGAAGGTAGCCCCGCCTGCACAGGCCGGGTCAGCTGCCACCATGAACCAACAGGCCTCCACCCCAACACTTCCCCTCTCCTCTGCCACTAGAGATCTGGGCCCGAAGGACACTGAGCAGGGAAGGCCCCCGGCCAGTATTAGGACCCAGAGCCTTTGGACTAGCTCTCATAGCCCTCAACAAAGCAGACAACACCACAGTATCTCTGACAAGAAGATGGATGGTGGTAAAGAAGGAACGCCTGGGAAGCAGGCAGTGGGAGAGAACTCCAAACTTGCCCCGATGTCCCCGGGGATGTCAGGAGTGAGTCAGTCCACCCCACAACCAGGTACCACTGTCTTGACCGGACACCAGAGGGGCAGCAGCTCCCAGTTGGAGAAGGGGAAACAGGCTGGGAAAGACCCTGACCTTTCAGCTGGCATCACCCTCCTGTCTCGGCACCGTGTCACCGCCTCCTCCATGTCTAAGGATAGAACTAATAGCAGCACAGCCAATGAGGGCAGCTTGGCCTCGGCGCCGTTCCTCAAAAGTAGCATGAGGAAGTCCCAAGACTACCTGTCGGGGCCAGTTCCAGCTGCTGCCATGAAGCCACTATGGTCTTCAGGGGCCTCAGTCGAGGAGGACATAATTAAACGGGGCTCCCAAGCCACCCCAGCAGTCCCCTCTCGTCATACTGCCACCACTACCAAAGACAAGCACTCCAATGTCCGTAACATCAGTAGCCGAGAAGCTCCTAAAGAAAGGGAGAAGACTCCACAGAACAGTAGCAAACATACCACGCTTAACAGCAACAACTCTAAAGGCCCTGGTGGAACCACTCACTGTCCAACTCCAACCTCTCAGAATAGCAACAGCAAGCCTGTCACCACTGGCAACAACACCAAAGCCCCTGGCAAAGTGGACTGGGAAAAGCTGGAGAATCAAGGAAGAGAGAGATCCTCAAAGAACAATGAGACGTTTTCCGGCCCTGAGAAGACGAGCCGCTCTAGCTTGGAGGCCATCCAGCAGCCCGGGTTGGTCTCTGAGAGAAGCCTAAGGGCGTCGCAGGTTCAAGCGAGAGCGATGGCCAGCGAAGCCGCTGCTGCCACTAGAGACAAGAAGCGGGCTATAGTCAAAGCGGCCCTGGCGCCGCTGAAGACCGACCCCAACGGGACCACCGCTGTAGGCACTTCCTCGGACTCCAACACAGCCACTTCCATCTGTCCAGCGAGTAAGGTGAGACCCACCCACTGCCGGGCCTCCCGCTCGCCACTGTTTTCCTCCCCGTCTGCCAGCTCAGAGAGCTCCGGGTCGGATAGCCCTCCGCCACACCAGGAGGGCCGCGGCGAGGAGCACCTGCCCCCTCTCCGCAGGGAGGATGAGGTGACTAGCGACAGGGACGACCACGCCCTGCTGACGGACGAGGGGCGAGACGGGGACAAGCGGCATGAGGACGACAGCGACGGCTCGGGCTCTGCCAAGCGGCGCTACCCGAGGCGCAGTGCCAGGGCACGTTCCAACATGTTCTTTGGGCTGACACCTTTCTATGGGGTGCGCTCCTATGGAGAGGAGGACATCCCCTTCTACAGCAGCAGCGGAGACGGGCCAAGCAAGAGGCGGGCAGGGGGAAGCAGGCGCTCCGCCGAAGGCCAGGTGGACGGTGCGGATGACATGAGTACCTCCTCTTCTGGGGACAGTGGAGCAGAAGAGGACAGCAGGAACAACCAGTGCCCTAATAAAGATCCGTATTATTACAACTTCACCCGGACCATCATCAACCCTGGCCCGGGACTGCCCTCCATAGAGGGGATCGACCAGTGCCTGGGTAGGGGCTCTCAGCTCCAGCGCTTCCTGAAAGACAAGGCGGAGGAGGAGGAGAGGGTTGTTGATGTCGAAGGGGTCCCCTCTCTAAGCCTCCTAGGACACCAGCAAATTGGCCAACTGGACGGCGTTGACGACAGCTCGGAGTGCGAGGCCGGCGCAAGCACCACGGCCACCGTCACCACGGCCACCGTAGCTTCCTCCTCCCACAAGGGCATAGGGAAGAGGAAGGGCAGGGAAAGGCAAGTGGAAAAGCTGGAGCATGACTCTGGGAAGGAGGGGGGGGACAACAACAGCAGCAGTGGAGGAGGCACTAGTGGCGGTACCAGCGGTAATAGCCGAGATGGCAGGAAGAGCCAGAAGGACAACTCCCTCCCTTTGGTCGGGGTAAAGTCATCCCAGGGGCACGACCCCCTGGAAGCCCAACTGTCTCTCAGCACCGACCTGCTGAAGTCGGACTCGGACAACAACAACAGTGACGACTGCGGCAACATCCTTCCCTCTGACATCATGGAGTTTGTCCTCAACACGCCCTCCATGCAGGCCCTGGGGCAACAACCTGAGACCGCCTCCTCAGAGCTTCTCTCTCTGGATGAGGGTTTCGGGGTGGATGTGAACCGCCGAAAAGACATCCTCTTTGAAGACTTCCCCCAGCCCCTGCCCAACGCGGAACCTGTGGAGAGCGGAGTAAGCACTTCCATCTCCGTTGAAGAGCCCTACGGTCTTCCCCTGGAGCTGCCCTCCGACCTCTCTGTCCTGACAACACGCAGCCCCACAGTCAACAACCAGAACCACACCGGGCTTATCTCAGATGGCTCGGAGCGCAGCATGCTGTCAATGGCAGCCTCAGAAGAGGCTGTCACAGAGAAAGGCGCGGAGCGCAAGCAGCAGAGGGGCAGGGCCGGCGTGTCCCCGGAGACCCAGCAGGAGGGAACAGGTGGGAGCCAAGAATCACAAGGGAAAGAAGGTCACATGACTCCAGAGCAGTTTGAACGCATCACCAGTCCTGCCATGGGCCAGGTGGTAGAAACCGGTAACCAGGATCTGACCAGGAGCTCCGGGACCCCCGGTCTGCCCAGCTCCCCCACCTTGCCTCTCCAGGCACAGACGTACATACCTGCTGCGGCTTCAGCCAGCCCTGGACCCTCGCAGTTGGCCAGCCCGACTGTCCAGGCCACCTCTCATTTAAAACCAGGCCCTGATAAACTTATACTGGTCAACCAGCATCTGCAGCCCCTCTATGTCCTGCAGACTCTTTCCAATGGTGTTCAGAAGATCCAGATTGCCCCGTCAGTCAGCACTACAGGACTCACCCCCGGGATCACTACCTCCCAGACAATCTTTCCAGCTGGGGGAAAGGTTTTGGGCACTATGTCCCATCACCCTCAGATACATGCTTTCACCGGCACCACTCAGACTGCCTTCCAGTCTGGCATTCCCAGCACCACCTCCGGCATCCTGATCGGGGTGCCCTCCCATGAGCCCCAGATCCTGGTGACGGAGGCAGGACGGAGGCACGACCTGGCCCCTAATGTGACCATTGTGTCAAGCACGTCCTCCATCTCGTCTTCATCGGCGGTCCTCGCTTCTGGACACGGCAAAAAACGACTCATCTCCCGTCAGCCACGGAAGACCAAGAAACTGTCCCGCACCAGGAGTCAGCCCACCCTGGCCCCGTCTGAAGTGGGAACCAACAACATGACTCTGATCAACCTGTCCTCGCCCCAGATGTCTCAGTCTGGACTGGTCGAGCTTGGTACCTTGACCACAGCGGCTACCTCGTCTCACCGTAAAATCCCTAACATAATCAAGAGACCCAAACCAGGAGTCATGTACTTTGAGCCCACTGCGCTTCTGCACAATAGGTTGCCTGTCCCCGGCGGGCAGCCTGGCATTCTCGGCCAGGAAACCGCCCACCTGCTTCCCTGCACCGTCTCAGGGCTCATCCCCAACCAGTCAGCAGTGCTGAATGTGGTGTCCATGGCTCCGCCCAGTCGGCCTGGGGGCCTTATCGCCCAAGGCTCCGTCTCTCTTGGCAACCCCGTGCTTAGTTCTGCTGAAATCACAGGACCAATCAGCAGCCTTCTCTTCAAAGCCGGTCCACACAACCTGAGCCTTCCAGACCAGCAGATGGTCCTCAACCCGGGAGCCCCTCTAATGTCTCAGCTGGGTGGCCCCGTTCAGACTTCCATTGCCAGCGGCATTTGCGTACTTCCCACCCATCAGACTATCAGCATGTCCGTCAGCCAACAAGTGGACCCTGAGAGCAAAGCCTTCCAGCTGCAGCAGAGTCCAGTTGCCCGCATGTTGACAGACAAGCCCATGCCCCTTGAGGCCACCCCAAACGCCCACAGACTACCTGTGGCTCTGGCCCCCAACACAATCCCACTGGACTCTGGTTCTGGACCACTCGTTGGGGTGCTGACACAGACCTCCCATTCTCAAAGCTCACGGACCATGCCCATATCCAGGTCCTCCTCGGAGCAGTCGACTGCTGCAGCATCAGCATCTGCTGGCGTGGGGAAAGGAAAGCAGAAAGCGAAGCGGAGCAGGCAGAGTCCGGATAAAGGCAGCGGAAAGAAGCAGAGGGGCTGGCAGACAGAGCAGAGGCACCAGGGCACCTCCACTCCTGGGTAAGACTCTCACACAACAGATCGAATACATTCATAAAGTCATCACATGCTGTGCTGCTCCGTCTGATTTTCTGCAGATTCTTCGTCAAAGTGATCCTGAGTTGTGACACCTCATGTCTCGGTGTGAAATGTAAAGGACCGCCTGGACTCTAACTGGTCAACCCACCTTTAGTGTCATTAACTACAACCCCAGAACCTCCTTTAGTGGTGGAACATTGTCCCTCTCCTCAATCTCCTGACAGTTTGTCTTGAGATGATTCAAGCGTGGTCCTGCCTCAGCATTTCAATGGGGGTTTACTGAGTACACTAAGCAAATTAGGGACTTACTAGCGGTATAAACATCTACGTTTGGTATCTCACGTTCACTCTGGAACTCTTCTCTAAATGCGGAATATCTTTTGGGGAAAGTAGATTTTCCCAATGCTGTGTGATTTAACTTGACCGCTTCAATATGGTTCCATGTTTGAATCTCCTCTGCCTCTACAGGTCTAGAGAGCCGGTCTCCCCTGAACCCATGGACACAGGCAAGCCCAGAGACAGGAGGTGGGTTACGCAGGCTGGTCACAACATTTTGCACATGGTTGATTTGTCAATGCGCAAGTTGAGTTAAGTTTCTAGAGATTTCAAAATGTTTATTTCAATTGCAGCGTTCACTCTTCGAAATCGGATGAACCTCTCGCACTAACGAGTAAAACCGGCGAGTTCCTTGAGGAGAAATATAAAGCCACTGTTGGGTCTCTGGTGGTGGCCAACTCCGACCTGGAGGCTAGCCTCAGGGACTCCTTGCTGGACAGCAAACCCAAGAAAGGACTCATATTTGAGATTTGCAGTGACGACGGCTTCCAGATCCGCTGCGAGAGTATCGAAGGTATCCTTAAGATCTTAAACATGTCCTCTTATGTGTTTCCATGTAGTAGGGTTATGACATTGCTGGAAGATGCAGTAATCTATGTCCTACTTGCCAGATGTTGACTATTTAATCAATTAAAGTGTATCAGTCAGGATCTCTCATTTTAAAATCAGTTAACTGAATGTGTGACTTACATATACAGAGGTTCAATTGAGCTTACCTGTCTTTTATTCTCCGTCCTACTCAGAGGCCTGGAAGTCCCTCACTGATAAAGTACAAGAGGCCCGCTCCAATGCCAGACTCAAAGAGCTTTCATTTGAAGGTGAGGAACTCAAAATATTTGTTGTCTTCTAATCATATTCCATTTTTTGCATGCAGCTCCAACCATATTTCAAGGATCCAATTAACCACTGACAGTCCTTTCTGTACCTCACTCTTTCCTTTGTCCCCTTCTCCCGTTTAGGAGTGAACGGCCTCCGGATGCTCGGTGTCCTCCACGATGCTGTGGTCTACCTCCTGGAGCAGCTGTGTGGCTCCAGAAACTGTCGCAACTACCGCTTCCGCTTCCACAAACCAGAGGAGGCCGAGGAGCCCCCGATCAACCCCCACGGCTCGGCCCGAGCGGAGCTTCACCACAGGTACTCGCTGCTTTTATTTAATGAAACCTATGTTTCCTCCTCCTTCAGGTTTCAGGCCAGGTGTTTTTTAAAAGCACTTTTTGTCAACTGCTGATGTAATGAAGGGCTTTAAAGATACATTAAAATGATTGATTGAAGAACCGTCTCATTAGAAATATTGCGCCGTATTTCATAAACGTCTTCAAACACTTATTACGTTATATAGGGAGACATTACATCATAGCAGTAACATTCTGCAGTGATTAAGAAGTCCCTTTTCTTCTTTCTCTCATTTCTGACCAACATAGCAAACGTTAAAACATTAAATTTGTCTTACTATTTTTGTATGTGAATAAAGGCCAAAACGGGCAAGGTCCATTGATACATTGATTCTATCATTCACTTCTGCTTATACGTCCAAACCCAGTAAACATGACATTCAGTAGCACACAGATACCTAAAGTACAAGCATTAATATTTTGGAATGACCAATCTCTTTAAGGTACGCCCCCACGCCAATCTGTTTAAGGTACGCCCCCACGCCAATCTGTTTTAAATTACGCCCCCACGCCAATCTGTTTAAGGTACGCCCCCATGCCAATCTGTTTTAAATTACGCCCCCACGCCAATCTGTTTAAGGTACGCCCTCACGCCAATCGGTTTAATGTACGCCCCCACGCCAATCGGTTTAATGTACGCCCCCACGCCAATCTGGTTGTTATGGTACCTCCCACACAAATCATAATAAGGTGCTTGTTAAAATACTTTACTATTTTTGGAAGGGAAATTATTTCACCGTATGTAATTATTATAGATACTATTTCATGTTTTAAAGACACTGTAAAGTTACATAAACTGTGGTTTTGGTTAAGATTGTTCATGAGTACTGGGAAATGTTTATCCTAAGGTCAAGTCTGGAGTCACCATCTGAGAGTTTAAACCAGGGGTGGGCAAACTACGGCCCGAGGGCCAAATGCGGCCCGCGGGGCTGTCCCATCCGGCCCACGGAATGTAATAAAATTATTTTGGGGGGAATTAAAAAACCAACTCACCAGCCCATTCTTATACATCTGAGTCAGAATTTTAACTATTTACACCTTATATGGGATCTACTGTACATATGTAATGTATGTTTTAACTTTTGCCCTTTTCTGGCCTCCAAATCAATTATGATTAACAAATTAC
>JACXGK010002093.1:0-22200 GCA_016801125.1 Novumbra hubbsi | reverse complement strand
ATCACGTTTTTTGGTTTTTCCGTTATAAGAACCAGGAAAAGACAGGGGAGGTGACCTCATAGGACAGTTGTTCATTTTCATTACGGAGGGAAAAAGAGTGTCGAAGGTAATCGTTTTACTAATCCTTAAGGGCTCCTCTACAGATCCATGGTAGTAAAGCTTCAGATGTTTCAATACTTTGGTGATTTACAGCAACTTATAAGCGTTTTAAATGGTAGGTAGACTCCGTTGTTGCTTGGATTTCATTGTACTATGCCACACCAGTGGCCCTTCACATGTAATTATACTATATATACATAACATATACCGAAACAAAATAAATAGTGACATGTACTTCAGTATCTATACAATATACGGAATGGACTGACAAACTTAGTTACAGTAGCAAACAGCAGATCTATAATGGTGAATAGCAATGTTCAATGTTCAACTCTATAATGGTTTTGTGTTACAGTATCAATTTAAAATAACTAACGTACATCATTTTTGTATATTGATATTCAGTACCAGTTATTCTGTGCCTGTGAACGATCCTTTGGCAGGAGAGTTGCAGTTTTTTTTTCCCGGGCAAAAAGAGAAGGTATTTATGTAATGAGAAAAGTAAATGTAAAACGTGGTTGTGAACTTCTTGAGGTCAGCCATTTTGTTTTGTGTTTGATTGTCTTAGTGAATGTTTTTGTTTTTATTCTTTGTACATTTTTAACAGGGATTTTAGACTGCTTACTTGATGTGGTATAATTGTTTTGAGTTTTGTGGAGAACAGGAAAAAAATTATCCCACCAAAATGTTATTTTACTCCCATCTCTCCCCTACCACCTCATCAGAAGCTTTGGTTGTACTTATCATGTACTGTTTTATAGAAAGTGATAATGATGACGATGGATATACGTTTTATTTATTTATTTGTGTATTGGAACATCCTTGACTTTGTTTACAGGTCAAGGTCGTTACCTGATTTGAGTTTGGAGAGAAGAAATACATAACTGTATTTGTAGTTTTATAATTGTTCCTTGTGTATAGAACTTGTCAGCCTGACATGGGATGTGGTATCCAGGCGATGTGGTATCCAGGGGAGTGGGCGGTAGGATTTGGAAAAGGTTCAATGGTTCTCTGTCTTACAAACAAATCTTCCTCAGCTCTCCTTGAAAATTATAATATTTTTCCCTATTTGTTGCTCGTCAGTGTTCTCTCATGTATCACAGAAATGAAGGAAAACTAAACCACAATAGTAAACCACAAACTACTTAAGGTTGAATGTATAATTAGGAAATAAAATTGTACATAACTGTAAAAAGAAAAGTTTCTAATCATGTTTATTTTCTATGCACTTTTTTTATTTAAGTGATAGTTTAAATAATAAACATGTCTCGTTTACTCTTCAGACTTGTCTCCTTTACTTTCTTTTTTAAGCGACAGTGCGGTGTAAGTAGCCCTTAGATTGTTGTTCACAATAACAGCAGTAAACTCTGGATGGGAGTGTCTACTGTATGACTACATTGTGCAATGTGAATAACATGCAGAGTTGTGTGCGTGTGTTGAGTTTCTTTCAAACATTATTCCGATGCGGACGTGTAGGGCCCTAGTAGTAAAACAGGAGCAAATCTAACATTCAATGGGGCAGGCTGCTTGCACAGTAACTCCTCATCCTCAGTTGACTGATGACACTGACGATAAGTTGACATGGAGGTTTAGATGGAATTATCCAGGAATACTGCAACTTTATATGCCACAGCAACGGTTGTGTGCTTTGACAAGTTCATTTTGCAGGGCTACATTTGGGATCATTGTCTAATCGGTGAATTGAAACCATGACTAACTTTGCTCCACCTCATTGGGTGTTATTAATGCAGTCTCTGCAGGGGACTTTTGAAGTCCTTTGTGCAACTGTGAGTTGTCTTAAGGTAAGTTCAAAGAGCCCCCCTTCTTGGGGCCAATGTGTCTCATTGCTGTCGTGTAGAACACTTAACCAAACCCATGTGTGGAAATGTGAAGGGTTTACCTTGGAAGAGAACCAGCCTCATTAGTCTGTTTATTACAGCCTGAACCTGTAGCTGTGTCGTCTCAGCAGGGATGTAATCCTGACTCAAGGTTGTGTCTACGCTATGGCCGGATTTAGGCATGCTGTTGTAAAATCAGTGATCATCCTGAGTGATTTTTTTTTAGTAACAGACAACCCACCTCTTCAAGGTTGGCTGCAAATGGTTAAGCAGCACGTGGAATGTATTTCTTGACCATTACATTCAGTTCCGGACTAACTAGAGGACTGAACTCCCGCTGAACTTTCTTGCTTTAAATTTTCGGAAGAAAATTGTAGTAAAGAAAGACATTGCTTAACTCTAAGATAGCATGATTCAAGTTTCTTCTTGTTTCTTCACTCCTGGAAACTCACCAATTGTCTCATGTTAAGGAAAATAATTAAAACTCTTTCGATTCCTAGGTCTTAATGATTTTTGAAGAGTTTACAGTATGATTCTTAGTCTCTGGGAGCTGTCTGGTTGTTCCAAGAAATAAGTGTTTTGTGCATCCCTTCGGTTACTCTGACTTGTCCTAATTTCTCCCATAAACATTCCTATCTTAATTATTGTCCCAATAATCCAGGTTTCACCATCATAGTAGTGACCATGTTTTCAGTTGCCTCACATTAAAATATGTATTTAATGTGAGGGGGTTCATAAGCTGTGTCGTAAATAACATTGGACTTCATCATATGACACTTTGGTGGACTCGGACACCAAATTATCCCCAAAAAACTGTAACTGTATGACACACTAAACCAGTGTTATTAACGTTAGGGGCAGTATTTACCACAACTCCAGAATGAACCATTTCCCTGACCACAATCCCCTGATGTACTTGTTATGTTTTCTGGGAAATTCCTCCAGTGTCTAAGCGTCAAGTTGTGCATAATCTTTCCCTCTCTCTCTTCCTCTCTCTTCCTCTCTCTCTCTCTTTCTCCCCCTCTCCCTCCCTCTCTCTCCCCCTCTCTCCTGCTTTCTCTTTCTTCAGTTTCAATATTGATGACCCGCTTTGCTCCTTTTTCATTTGTGGTGGAGAGACGTCTAACATTTCCATTCTCCTCTCACGCCCCTTCCCTCCCTGCTCCCGTTTTGCTGTCCCACCCACCCTCTTTCTAATTGGCTTTCATTACCGTTTCCTTTTAAAACTGGGAGTTCTCCTTTTCTCCCAGCCTCGTTGGCTGCAGCAAAGGCTGGGTTTGCTGTTTTCTCTTCAGCTCCAGGCAGACTACGGCTCCTGAGGACTACTGGACAGTCACTGGTAAACTTTTTTCTCAAGTAATGTCTAAATTGAAAATTGGCTGTGTTTAAACACGCTCTACGGTAAGAAAGATGAAACCACCCATGATTAAAGAAAACACGTTTTCGTGATGAGAAGCCACTGTTTGCATTTGCACTGATGAATTGTTATTGTTATACCTTTTTTTTGTACCTCACATTGACTATTAAGTGTTTTATTATCAATAATGTATCTACCTAGTGATACAACTACTCATATTATTAACATGGTTGTGTTGTACTGTGATATCAGTGTTATACTACTTACATGTTACTGGATGACAAAGTTCTCAAAAATATGTAAAACACAGAACTTTAGGTGGCATTATACTTTCAGCAAACTCTTTTATCTAGATTGGTTACTGGGAGAAGCAGGTGCCAGGTGAACTGAACAACAGCTTCTTCACCTTGCCGGCTCTGGGGTTTTATCCAGCAGGACAGGTCTACAGATTCCCAGGTTGGTACAGTTTGTTCTTCTTCAGAATGCCAAGGAAGCTTTTGGCTAGTTTCTCCACTGGGCAGTCATCTGTTGCACGGTTTTATGCTGTCATAAAGAATACAGCAGCTGTGTCTGAAATGTAGACCGGATAAACCCTGGAAGAGTCTCATTAGGTTCTCATCTTTGTTCAACAGCCTTTACTGACCGTTCAGTAACTGATTGTAGCTAACACACTATAGGCTTGAAGTGGTTTCATGAAGATGGTTGTTTCAAGGTTTTTAACAACTGTTGGATCAGGTCAGCTGAGAACCATTTTTCATTTTCAACGCAAATCCGGCCAAAGGCATTCAGCTGCAAAATCAGTGATGAAAGAAATGCAAACAAACACCATTAAAGCTAACTAAGCAATAAACAGCAACAATAGTTGCGTAGTTCTCTACCACATGGTCACCTCGGTGCCGTCAGCTTCAGCCTGTCTGCAGACATGCCCCGTCATTCCCTGTGTCGGTGTGTTTACAGCCTCGTCAGACTGTGCTGCAGCCCCATCCTGTCTTTCAGCCCGTCACAGCTGGCGACTGCTTCCCAGTACTGCGTGAGGAGGGGCTGTGACACTTACTCCCTTATCTCCACGCCAACGGAAGGCTGGGATTACTGCTGAGCTTTTTGTTTTGAACGTTGTAAACAATGATTGCTCCCAAAATGACATGTAGTGCGAAAACAGATGTTTTAAAAACTGGGTTAGCCTGCTTAAGCCAACCGAGGCTGAAGCTAATAAGGCCGTACTCTGATTTCCTTTCTAAACTTTAGCGTTTTAGTCATTTTGTCATTTTAGAGAATAATGCTAGCGAGTGCATACATGGGAATCAAACCCGCAACTTCTGGTGTTGCAAGCGCCATGCCCTACCAACTGAAATACACAGGACCACACTTACAGTTTTAATGCCTATCAGCCATACTGGCATCCAGCATGTATATTAAAATGTTCTGGAGGTCTATATTCTCAAACCTTTGGCTTCATTTCCACTTTCTTAGCGTCATAATAAAAAAAAAATTGCGATCCTATACAAATGTTTTGATTCATACTCATGACCAGTTCCTATCTGCACTCATTTTATATTATCATTCTTTACTGGGATATTTCTATTGATTCCAGAGTATTAGTGTTGCTGCATTTAGGTGTTTGTGTTTTAAGATTTCCTTGTGATTATGTGACCCTTGTAGGATTGTACGTCTCGTGTGGTCTGCAGAATAAAATCCAATTAGCTAAAACTGACTTAAGAAGTCTTGGAGGGACACCTGGAGAAGTCCTCCTAGATAACCGAACATGGAAACTCCTATTCCTTCATGTCGACAGAATGTTTCTTTCCCCTCCAGAGCAGGTTTGAAATGACACTACTCCACCCATGGCCCTGCCTCCTCTCCGTTCTACTGGTCCACTACTCCCACCAACTGGACGACAACAAGATCCCACCCAGTCTTTGCACGGGCCACCCTGGAACCCCAGGTAACCCGGGGATACACGGTGGGGCCGGCCAACCAGGAAGAGATGGGAGGGACGGCCGAGATGCCCCCCCCGGAGAGAAGGGTGAGAAGGGAGACATAGGAGATCCAGGTACGGTGACAGACGACGCAAACCATTATTTAATTTCCACAACAATGTACGGACCAATGAATGGACCGTTTCACACAGGACCCGCCCCGATTTCAGCCGGCGAGCTCTGTATTGAGTGGCTGCTGAATGGAGGGGGGGGCGTGTCACCGCGTTGAGTCTTGCTCGGTGTCGCCCACAGGCGAGTCAGGCTTTCGGGGCGTCGCCGGAGACAAGGGGCACCCGGGGGCCAAGGGAGACCAGGGCCAATCGGGCGAGTGCGCCGTTGCCCCCAAATCCGCGTTCAGTTCCCGGTTGTCTGAGGGCCGCGCCACGCCCGTGCCCGCGGGGGACGCCGTGCGCTTCGACGAGGTAACGCTGAACGAGCAGGGCGACTACGACGCGGAGACGGGTCGCTTCACCTGCAAGGTCCCCGGGGTCTACTACTTCGCCGTCCACGCCACCGTCTACCGTGCCAGCTTGCAGTTCGACCTGATGAAGAACGGGCAGACGGCAGCATCCTACTTCCAGTTCTATGGGAACTGGCCCAAGCCCGTGTCCCTGAGCGGCGGCTCGCTGCTCCACCTCGTCCCCGGCGACCAGGTGTGGGTGCAGATGGCGCTGGGGGAGTACAGCGGTTTCTACTCCAGCTCTAAGACCGACAGCACCTTCACCGGCTTCCTGGTGCACTCCGACTGGAAGAACTCCGCGGTCTTCGCCAAGGGAGACGTGGTGTAGGTCATCGAAGGGCAACCGTTGTAATGAAACGCGGGTGAAGTGCCCCGAATAGAAAACGAGACGTGTTGGTGTTGCAATGTGATGTGAAACACATTGGCTATCGAAATGAAAATGCTTATAAAATGCATAGCATCTATATTGTGGATAATGAGTGTATGTTGTCTCGGACCAAGGCCTACTGGCCCCCCCCCCCGGTGTTGCTGTAATTGAGGGTGTGTTCTTAGTAAACCTGGTAAAATAGGATAAATAAAAAGGGAGCAATCAATCAAGATTTTACCTCGTCCGAATTGTTAGAGGGTGTCAAAATGCACTAGGGAAACATTTCTTCTTTTTTTCCTTTTCTTTTATTCACGTAAATTCACTGCTGGGCTTTGCGAAGTTATGATGATAAATCAGGGGAACTGCTGTACACTCACGTTTTCACTGTACTCCAGGTGAACCATTTGACTGCTGTTGTACAACAACAAAGTAGGCCTGAACTCGGAGCATAGTTTTGGGTCAGTATGTATCAGTGTTCCGTTAAATATATTTTACCCTCTATATGATGTTTAAATATATAGCGGATGTTCCTTCTGTTGGTTGGTATTGTTAAATAGGGGAAGTGCTCTTTACACTGTTTCTGTGCTTGTACTTTTATTTTGTTTTCTTATTCCCATTAGCTGACAATCTAGCAAAGTCTATGATGTGTGCCAGCTTAAAAAAAACAACAACATTACAGGCAAACTAAACTTTACAATTTATATACATTTAACAGAAACATTTACAAGTAGAATTAAGAGACATGAATATATAATGTACTGAAGTGAAATACAAATAAAAAATAGAAACCCACAACTACAACTTATAACTAAGAACGTGTAATTTCAATGTGTCTCTGTGTCTGGTTTGTCTATGCTGTGTGTAAAGCATGTTAGCATGTATCTTTTCAAGTTTGTGTGATTCAAGTCTAAAAATACATTTGGGGACCGTTAAGTAAAACCTGACATATCACATAAGATTTATAGATGGACTTTTTAAAATTAATTTGTGGCTAATGGGTTAAACCTGGAAACCTGGGGATAGGGTTACGCTGTTAGGTTAAAGCATGAAGATTACATTCTGAATTTTCAAGTTAGGTTTATTGAACTGATCACACACCTGAAGTGAAATTACCAGAATAACATAACAATAGAAAATAAAAATATTCATGTAAACCCATTCAGGGGTTTGAGGTTTGCCTGAGTTTCAATACTTAAGACTTAAAGATATATAAAAAATATTAATATATATTAAGAAATGTTTAAAGATTCTGATCTTGGGTTCTTAAAGGCAGCACAATTATGAATTTAATGAAGGTTTGATTATGTCATTGAACTCAATTCAAAGATAGAGGTAAATGCCATTAAGTTTCTATGAAATTTAGTGTGAAGTCAACAAATATACACATGTGTTAAGATGGTCAGATCACTTTACAATTAATTTGTAATTACTAACTGACATGCCATTTACCAACATTATAAAGTCAAATATCCCATGGTATTTGTTGCTTTGTTTGATGCTTTCTGCATTTCTAAAGCCTTTACATATGCAGTGTGTTGATAAAGGTGTTTTTCCACCAGTTGCATTTCAAAACTTCAATTGAGGAGAGTAACTTTCTCCACAAGATGTCAGTGTTGCATCAACACAGTGGCTATGGTATTCATTACAAACAACAGTCGGCATTTTACATGCTTTAAAGGGGTACATGCAGAAAGAAATGTGGATTTTGGTGTGTCTGTTTACCACAGATTTCTTGGCTGGGACTGTAGTTCAAACCAAGGAATGTGAGGGATTAACGGGGTACATGATCTACGTTAAGCCTAACTGTCCTGTTCACCAAATCAAACAACCATTAGGCTTAAATATTCTGTTCAACTGCAGACCAATCAAGTCAGGTTCTGACTAATGACTGAGAACAAATAAAATATTTAGTGAACCAACAAATTGAGTTTCCAGACAATACCATGCATATTGATCTTTTCCATCTCTTATGAAGCTTTTCTTTGGGAAAAGATAATGTAACCATTCAAAGTACTGTATTTAGCAGACCTTCTTATCCAGAGCAAGTTACAGTATTGAGTGCATTAATGTTCATGCTTTTTTCCTGGCTGCCTACGGGAAACAAAGGATATCCCTGGGTTTGCAGGCTCCGTCTACTAACTTAGCTACACAGGATGCAATTCCAACTAAGCTCATGTGTTACAAAGGTGGTTGGCCAACATGCTCGCTAGATGATTAACTTACCCGATGCCAAGGCTTTGGCTTAGTCTTTTCACTGGCATCGTTGTTCCTCTGGTCTTAAATTTAAAGTGACTTCCTGTTCATAAAGCATTCAGTTACTTCACTCCTTATCTCAGCTAACATAATTGCAAAAGGGTTGTCTAATGATCAATTAGCTGTTTAAATTATGAACTGATTAGCAAACACAATGTGGTAATGGTCCTCTGTTTGCCTATGTAGATATTCCTTATATAATCTGCCGTTTCCGGCTACAATAGTCATTTCCAACGCTAACAATGTCTACACTGTATTTCTAATCAACTGATTGTTATTCTAATGGACAAAAATGTATTTTCCTTTTGAAACCACCAACATTCCTATGACTCCAAACTTTTGACCGGTAGTCTATACTTAGAAGTTACTTGGGGATAGATGTCCCCTAGGTTGTGAACTACAGTAAACCTCCACTGTGAACCTCTGGTGAATAATCAGTCTCTGCAGGAAATGGACCCCAGGATCCAGGGAGTCCATTCCTGACCTCCTCCTACATGCAACAAGTCCACCAGCTGCTGGTCTGCCACAGATGGGGAATTCTACCACAGGGGAGGGTTAATTTCTCACGTTCAGAGGTGCTATCACAAGGGTGTGCCTATCATTGCTGCTGGATAAACATCTCATTGTAAACTTTCTACCATTAATACAATGTTGACGCTACAGAAGATATTTTGAGCCATCAATATTTATATATTGATTTTTTTATGTGCAAAATCTTTTGGTTTTCTAAATAAGTGACAATATATAATCTTGACCATCTCCATCTAAGTTGGTTTTCCAGGAAATCTAGCAGTTTAGTAATCAGAGAAGGCTTGACATCAAACAATCTGCCAAAAGCCAAAATGTGTCCAAATGAAAAACGGCCGGAATGGCATTGGTTTGAAATTATTACAAGACAAAAACAAAGTTGGAAATGTTGCCCTGTATTTTGAGCTTTTAACTTTGAATATTAACAGTGATGGTCAGAGGAAAATATTTCATGCTCTAGTGGATTTAATGTGAAACTAGTCAAGAGGACCAGGATCAGTTATAAAATGCCTAATAAACAAATAATAGCCTTACTAAAAAGATGCTGACGCAGTCTTGTGTATATTTGATCTGGTGTGATGACCGTACCAACCATCCAAGCGGACCTGGCTGTAGAGCTGTTCTCTTTCTGGAGTGTTGTCAAGCCCCTGATCAGTTTAAACAAACCTGACTTCCAGAAACACACTTTATTGACTGCACTGAACAGGCATAAAAAATACCCTTTAAAACACACAGAAAAAGAAACACTGTAACAAAAGTTTTATTGCGAGCTTGTTATTTTCTTTAACCAATATGACCAAATACATTCACAACCTTTGGCTTATTGCAATGTCCAGACATACAGAAGTCAAAAGGAGTCTCCCTACACAAACATGGCCTTATGAAGGCAACAAGAGTGTTTAATGCTGAGGTGACCAGAAAGGAAAAAAGGAACATTAAGAATATAGCATAGGTAGCACTCTGATTTATACATATATACATTTTAATCACTTGACTATAATTTCTCAGCATACAGAATGTAATAAAATGTATGGGATGGGATGTCGAAAAAGTGTGAGGTCTTGTTCAAATCGTTTGTTCTACCACTAACCGACAGAAGGGAAATGTATGTGACTGGAACAAGAACAGGGGTAGTTATTACACACTATGTCTGCGAGGATCCAAACGACAGCATTTAACGGGCAAATTGTGATTGATCTCATAGAATAACAAGCCTGTGTTATGATGCACGGTGATCTACGGATCAGTCAGACAGCATTTATCTGGAATAGTTCTGACCGTGGCCAATCACAGGGTCTATCAGTGTCACTCCTCTATTCATGTAGCAGCACTGGGCTAGGAAACACTATTCCACAGCAGCAGTCCCTTTGGATCACAAAGGCATACCATATCCATAACATTTATTGAGAAACTTGAGGCTCAGAAAAAGAAATTACAGCAATGTCTCACCAACCTTTTACTCTCATTTTCACTGTCTCCAATAATAGCACAATAACAATTCAACAGCTATTGATAGTGTTTTGTGTAAACTTAATACTGATCAATAATTGTGTTTTTAGCAAACAGACAAAATGGAACAGGTCATTGTAAAGCCATTACCATTGTTCAATGTTTTAGACAAAAAAAAGAAGAAAAAATATGGAATAAACTCCTGAAATATGCAGAGCACAAAAGAAGGTAGTGTTCCTATGCCAACATGATGGAATGAATTGGCCAGTGACATAATGTAATGGAATCATCACTAAAACCAATCAAAAGTTAGTAAAATGATAACAAAATATGAGCATACAGGGACCCTAAAGGATCACATACCACATACAGTTCAGAACAGTGAATTGGTGTGACAACATGTCACAGTTGTCTGGACCAAAAAGAAACAAGGCACAGTTCAAGATGTGGGCCCGCGGGCTTCGGAGAGCTCAGTGTCCCAGTGGCGCCGTGCAGAATGTGAAGACCTAGCATGCAGTCCCGGCACAGCCCCTGCACAGCCCCTGCACAGCCCCTGACCAGCCCCGGCACAGCCCCGACACAGCCCCTGCACAGCCCCTGCACAGCCCAACCCTGAGATCCAACAAGCAATCCCCGCCCCCTGGGCCGCCCCCTCAGAGAAACACGTCCATGGTGTTCAGGATCATGTGGCGGCAGAGTGGGCAGGTCTGCTGGTACAAGGGCTGGCGCTGCAGTATGTTGGCGCAGCCGCGGCAGAGGCACAGGTGACGACAGGGCAGCAGAACCACGGTCTTGGCGCTGTCCTGGCAGATCACACACTTCTTCTCCTCCTGCTCCTTGAGCAATGTCATCAGGCTGTGGCCCGGGCGTCCCTTGGGGCCCGGACCCCCCTCCCCCGGGGACTGCTTCCGTAAAGGCCGGTCCGTGCTGCTGGAGCCGGGGAACACCAGGTCCCACAGGTCGTCCATCAGCTGGTGTGGCCGTCCAGCGGGTTCGGCGCGGGGCACCGTGTCCCCCGCCCTGCCGTCCGGGGGGGCCCTCGGCTCTCGGACACCGGGCTCAGGCTGCCTCCCGCGGTCAGCTCTCGCTCTCACGCTCCTATAGGCCTCCGTTATCGCCTGGTGCAGGCGACCGAGCCGCCGCTGAAGCCCCCGCCACAGGCCTCTCTCCAGCAGGTAGAAGCGGCGGAGTGCAGCCCTCAGGCGCCGCAGCGCGGGGAAGGAGTTGGCGCGGTCGGCCGCGCGCCGGGTTAACTCGGGGTTCTTGTAGACGACGACCGCGACAACGGTCGCCAGGGCGACAAGGCCGTAGATGTTAAGCACGAACGCGTTGCGGAAGACGTGCCCAAGCAGGCCCAGGAGCTCCAGGGCCAGTCTGAAGGGGGTCCAGAGGATGACGGAGGTTCCCACCAGGCTGCTGTACAGGAAGGTGACGAGGGTCAGGGTGAGCTCTACGGCTTTCTGCAGGGGGTAGGAGACCGTTTCCCACATGCTGACCGCGATCGTGTAGAGGTTCTGTGTCCCAATGAGCAGCAGGTTAACGACCGTGTTGACCAGGTAGAGCAGTAAGCTCAACGCGATGCCACAGCCCTCCCACACCTGTCGCAGTAAGCCATGAAACACGTCCCGAATACGCAGAAAAACGTGCGCTGAGAAGTAGCCGATCAGTTTGAAACTCTCCAGGACGCCTGCTAGGAGATTCAGCCAGCGCCAGAATATGTTGACTGTTCCTTCGGCCAGAAGTGATATGCCATCTATCAGGGCCACCATAAAGAACAGAGTGAGGTTCCATCCACCCACCATTAAGTTAGTCAGTAACACAGGTAAGGTATTCAAAAAAGCTATGCATGCCGCCAGGACCCGTATCACTGAATGGACTATTATGAAATTTAGGTCAAGGAGGAAAAAAAATACGTCGAAACATTTCCCAATACCGCAAAAGACTGCGTTTACCAGACCCATGATGAACGTTAATCTTCAAAGTTTTGACTCGTGTTTTTATACATTTCCTTGAATGGTCCGTAGTCGTATTATTTGGACAGAAAATACGATTATATGGCTATGCAGTTCCAATTCAAAATACGTTGTCCATTTTTCCTTAGGTTTATCTAGCCAATTAAACTGGAACAAAGCTTACTCTACTTGTTGGCTAGCTAGTTAGTTAGTAATCCAGCAGAACACATTGCCTGGGCACATTACACTTAATGTATAATATATGTTTAACAGCCCTTCAACCGTAGTTACTTCACTCACCGGATGTTTACTTTCAAACTCGAGGGCAAGTTGGTATCTAACTCTCCTGTTATGAAGCTAACATACACAAACATCGGCTACGTATTGCAAGCTAGTTGAACGCATGTATGACTCGCGCTCACAAGATAAAAAGTATCATCAAGTTCCGATTTCAACTATGCATCTCATTTTGGGGAAAACGTCCACGACAACGCAAGGAAAAGCTACGACAAAAAGTCACAACACAAGCCATTAGCTGTGCACTGTACACGGAGGCCGCCATTATTGTTTCGGTTTGGGTCACATGGTCTTCCTCCAATAAATGTCAGGTCCGAAAGATTTTTTTCCCAGAGCTGCATCCAGTAAGGATTAATATTAAGCGCTCATGCTATTAGGATGACTCAATTTCCATTTTTATATGTGCGCACACTTCTAATACCTCCACCTGATATACAATGACCATAAAACAAAGCTCAGTGTTTCAGAACAATAACACGTTGTCTCGTTTCCTTCCCTTGCCTGTTGGTCATCCTCCAGCTGAAGTTGAGAGCAGATGTATGAGAGGAACTGTGATAAGATCAGAGGATGTGACTGGAGTTCAGTGTTCGGGAAAACACATCCCTCACTAAATCCTTCCAAGCTGTCGATTTCTCCATCCATTTCCTTCTTAGGCCCCTATGCTGCCACCTACTGAATGCATTTCTTAAGAAGAAGTTACACAGTAAAACGTAAACCGTTTAAGATAGATCGAACTTGCGTGAATTTCATCACGGCAACTCATAATGTGACTCAGTAGTGTGTGTGATCCCCATGTGCCTGTATGCATCAATAACTCAATAACTACAGGGGACTACTGGTCATATATGCTTGTACTTGTTGTTGAAGTACTGTAAAAATGATATAATAATAACATATATTAATAGAAATAAGTTATTACACTTATGAGGCCTATTTCATTAAAAAGACAAAAAATGCATCATAATAAATATTACAAAAACATACTAATAATATGTTTATTGTAATTTAAGTCCAAGAGGAAGAGTAGGTCTGTTAAAAAAGATCTTAAGACCTGCTTACAGCCCAAACATTCTGAACAGCCTTTGGTTTGTCAAGAAGGAAGTTCCAAAATGGTGATCCATAGTAGGAAAATAAATGGCTCCATTGTTAGCGGTAGGGTCAATGGTTCATTAAGCAGTTCGACTTGGCCTGACTGTTCAACGCCCTGAGCTTCATAAAGTACTATAAGGGTTTTGCAACATCCTTATTAAAGTCATTATTTTTTGTACGACAACTTTGTCGTCCATACCATAGACTTTAGGTCTAATAATGTTCTGTAACTGTAATTGGCTTTTTTATTACTGATGACTCACTACATGTTTGCTAACTCTCTTGCCCCAACATTTGCTCAACAACATTCTGTTTTTCAGTACAAAATGTAGTTGATCTTTGAGGTTTGTGCTTAAAGCTAATAAAGAAAAGTATACAATATTCACCAGGTCAAAAAAGGTGTGGATGATTTCAATATTACTACACTGGATGGTTCAGAATGAGTGGTTGAATGAATGATGGTTGTAGAATGAGTTTCTTTCGACAAATAGCTTGGAATCTAGTTAGATGACAAGCAGTCTTTTAAAACACAATTATTTTAAATGAAAGACAAAAAATGATTTATTTTGTAGAAAAAATTGTCTGTCTGCATAGAAATATATATATAAATAGAAATTAAGTGCGGTCCACTTTTATCTCATTATCAAATATAGCATATATCAGACATGCATGCTTCCACTTCCATATTGAAACCCCTGGTTTCATTATTTCATGTAGCTATGTGTGTTATTACTGGTGTACAGAAAATTGTCTCCCATACACTTTTATTTATCCATTGATTTACGTGTTGTTGTGTTATGCAGAAACGTCTCACCATGAACATTTGTTGTAAGAAATATAGCAGTTATCAGACATGCTCACAGGACAGTACTAGATATACCAAGGGGTTACTCTCTTTTGGTGTTTCTGTTCTTTTTGATGATCGCTACCAATGGCATTTCCACAAAGAACTGAATCATTTGAGATAATCAAATATAAATATGCATGTATTAGTACTAATCACTATTCTAATTATGTAAAACGAATACAGCGTAGTGGTGAGGATTTGTGTGTTGCTGGCCATTAACTGATATGGTGCGACAACTTCTTACTGGCCTCCAGTTATTTGGTAGTATAGCTTCAGACGCCAAAGGTATCTTCTGACCTGGGCGAGGACCGATGAAAGTCTTGTATCAGTGATGGTCTGGGCACCATGTAAGTGGTGGAATCAGTGAGTTATCATTGGCCTGTTCTTTGCCTGTAATCCGAAACATCGTAGGCAGAGAGTTTGTGGGGGCAGTGGGTTTGGGAATTAAATTGTCTTGAACAGACAGGAAGGAAGGCTACACAAAACAGTAGCATTTTGACTTTCCCCAGTCTGTTCCCAGGGACCGAAACGACCCGAAACGACCCGAGACCGGAAGCTTTTTAACTTTCCTAACAGAGAGGGACAGACAGTGCGGGATATTTCTAGGACATCTGCTTTTAAACCAACTAGAGATCTGCATGTCTTATTTAATTTCACTGTGGTTTTAGTGGGAATTTTAAAAGTGCGGTCTCGATTGTAGTTTCTGTGTTACCTTCTTACACTTTTCATCCATGCTGGGCATGAACCAGCTTCAGTGTTGCAGTCTATAATTTACATCTTGCTCACTCTTCGTAGTGGAAAGACTCAAGCTCACGGCAAGACTACAGTAATGGAAATATGGAGCTAAGTCATTATTTCCAGGCCAGATCCAAGTGTAAGTTGTTTCGTGCTTATCTGTGCAAATGAGAAAGGGCAATTGTCCAGTGTGCACTTGGGTGGGAGCCTTTAGAGTGTGGAGTGGGAGAGATATTCATTGTCCTCGTTTTGCTAAATTCCTTCACAGTAACATGGATTGTGACAAAGAGACACTTTCTCTTTGAAAATCCTTGTCCCCATGGTAATTACATGAAATTAGAGGCTACTAATTTGCATCCCACAGTTAGTGTTTTAGTGCATGTCCAGTGCTATTTAATACTATGAGAGAGTGAGAGCTAATAACGCTTTTCTGTATCCGGTAGTCAAATTTTTAATTTACCATTATGATGTCAATGGGGGCTCATTCCTAAATCTACAAGGATAATTTCAAATGTTTAAAAGAAACTCATTCTCAGTTTTGAAACATTATTTACTTGTACTCTATTCCAAGTGTACAGTATTCCAAGGTAATTTAAGTGTACACTACTTCGATGTAATTTAAGCGTACACTATTCCAATGTAATTTAAGCGTACACTATTCCAATGTAATTTAGGCGTACCCTATTCCAATATAATTTAGGCGTACACTATTCCAATGTAATTTAAGCGTACCCTATTCCAATGTAATTTAGGCGTACCCTATTCCAATATAATTTAAGCGTACACTACTCCAATGTAAAGCTCCAGCCATCCCCTCGGTCCTGGGAAAGGGGAACATTCACAGAGCAAGCATTTCCTGCCCGGCGACGGTATCCAACTCTTTTTAAAGCCTTAGCGATCCCTTTCACCACCCCTCATTCTTTCTTGGTCATTTCTTCATCTCTGTTCCCTCCTGCACATACACTGCACTGTACATGTCTCTCTCTGACCCGTGTGGGTCGGTGTGCAGGGTCTCAGCCAGTGTGGTAACCAGTCTGCTGGCCAGAGGTTCCTTCTGTTTGGACGTGACTACTATGCCTTCTATTCATGGAACGCCTTGCGGAGTACGCTTACGTCCAAAGCATTTTCCCATTTATATCTATTTTCCCATATATATTATTTTCCCCATGTTTTTCCATATACTCTCTCAGTCTGTGATAGTGCTTTCCTCTCCATGTACACTGACATGCCGCTGAAGTCAATAAAGTATCAGATGGTCCCCACAACCCTGAAAATGAACAGTCCTGAATAAATGTATTGACAGATTACTGAATAGTGTCAGTGTTCAGAGAAAAGGGCGCCCAAATATATAAGAGGGAACGTAACTTTATATGGATTTTATATTGTTATGAATGTACAACAATTTGCCAGATTAGATATGTTTGTAAAGTGCCCTTGAAAAGTACAAATACACTTTCTCCACATGTTGTTGTATTATATACTATATTTATAAAACAATCTACATGGAATACCCTACGAATACCTCAGTAATACCCAAAGATGTTTTCAAATCTAATGTACATAAGTATTCAGACACTGCATACTCATTCTTCCTATCTTCCTTTAAGATCTATCTGATTAGATGGGATAATCGGATACCTGAATATCTTCAGGTTTCCCCACAGATGTCCAACATTTTGATTTTGGTCTCATCAGAGCAGAGAATCTTTCCTACTGCTCTTGGAGTCCTTCAGGCATCATGTCATACGCATATTTTTGTCTCCAATTCAGAATGATGGAGCCCACTTTGCTTCTGGGCACTTTAAATGTTTAGCCAATTGTTTATAACTTTCTCCAGATCTGTGCCTTGTCACATTATCTGGATCTTTGAGGTCTCTGCTGGGACAACATGGCATTGTTTTTCATCCTGCCATGTCCAATCTACTTAGTTTGCTACTGATAGACTCCAGTCAAGTTCTAGAGACATCTCATGGATTTTCAAACAACAGACGATGCATCTAAGCTTAATTTGGAGTCACATAGGAATTACATTAGATTTTTTTGAAGACATTCTTTGGGGCATTTTTACACTTTATTTGACAGAGAAAGTAGGAAAGGTAGAGGCGAGAGTGTGCTGAAATAGCAGTAGGCCGGATTTGAACCCATGCTGCAGTGGTATATGTGCACCAGAAACAGGGCAACTAGAATGCCATAAGTCTTCAAGGCTGTAACTGCTGTGAAGAGAAGAGTCACAATTGTTATTCTAATAAAAAATCCATTAAAAAGTCAATTATTATATTTCCTATTCATTTTGCTACATTTCATGGGAAACAAGAACATTTCTAAGTGACCCCAAACCTTTGAATGGAAGTGTCTTTTGAAACAACAATGCAATACGTCTATAACACAGTGAACAGACGGGGAAAGGAAAGGGCCCGGCATACCTTCTGAAAGCCTCGTAAATCCCTGATAAATGATAGATGTGTCATGAGCCGGCCAGGAGACGGGACACGTGTGCAGAATCTTTGGATACCATCATTTTATTCAGGAAAAGGCATCAACAGAACAACTGACTCAAAACAAGGCAGAAGTTGAAACTTGACGGACGATAAACTGGCCACAACAGGGGCATCACGCTCAAACAACAACCCACACCTGTGTGGGCAAAAACAGTCAACTTAAGTAGGCTCCCCAATCAGAGACAACTGATAACAGCGGTAGAGGTTGCTGTAAAGGTTCCTAGAGGCCCCTCTATGTGGCATGCCCTGGCTGTGAGCCCCGGACACACAAAGATGGCTAGGGGCCCCCATCCAGGACGTGACAATATGATTAGATTTGATTCAACTTTATTGTAATTGAACAGTACAAGTACAGTACAACGAAATGCAGTATGCATCCAACCAGAAGTGCAAAAAAGAGCAGTGCAACAATGTTGTGCAGGGCAGTGTGTCAGTGTACAGACGCTCCAATGTATGGGCCTATAAATGAAGCTCAGGGTATGGATGTGCAAATGGCATAGTTAGGTAATGTGCAATATAACAACGTACAAAGTGCAGATGTGCAGTTGGCAGGACAAACGGGATGCATTAGTGCAAGGGTCAGATGAGTGTGTTACAGATAAATGAATGCCTTTGATCGCACATAGTTACCAGTAAGAATAAATAACCATTGACTTCAAAAAAGCAATTTAATGTTCCCTTGACAGAAAGCAAGGGTTGTCAAGCTTATCTGCAACTTTTGAGAATTTCCTGTGTTAAAAGGAGTGTCCCTCTTTACAGCTGACACTGTAATCAGAGGCCAGGCGATCTGGATGAAGTAAGCAGGAGGATGTGAGTGGTGCAGGCGGTGACATTCTCTTTAGAATAGAGTTGACCTGGTAATGGACAATCACTTGTGGCCAATTAATCCTTGCTGTGTCCCCTAACCGTAGGAAACGCATCAGAGGCTTGTTTATTTTACTCGAGATCCATCCTTCTGGTTTCTGGTGTTCTCCAGTCTGAGACACAAATCAAGATTGTTTATTTTACTTGGGGCCTCTGACAAGACCGTTCCCATTTTGGCTCTAGAGCATTAGGGTTTAGGTAGTTGGACGTGTCAGACGTTTGGATGTGGAAAGTACAGAAACAATAAGCTCCATGATCTTGATAACCTTTGGTGTGGGTTAGGTTGTGACTGAGGGACACCTTTTTGCATGTGTACTGGCCGTTGAAAAAGGCCCAATTTAGGATCAAACGCATGCAGAATTTCAAGTCATTTTTATCTGGCCGTTCCGTTTTTGTAAACGGAAAGGCCCACAAAATTCTTTTAATGGGCATCCTGTACTTTAGGTGCACCCCCATGATATTGTAATTCATCCATTAAGTCGCTGACAAAAGACATCGTACAAATTAACCCAGACAAAGTGTTACCATAAAAGAGATAAGCGACAGACATAGGCCGGACTCTTACCGGGAGGTTTATACACTAAACCACCATAATATATGATAAGAAATATTTGTCACCACTGATTGCCTCCCTCTATTTGGGTAAGGCGCCTACTTCACCCACTCTCTTGAGAGCAGATTAGAGGGAAAGTATAAACAAAGACACTTCTATACTGTTCAACAACAAAACTGCCAGTTTTGAGTGGAGCTTTAGCAAAATAATTATCAGGCGTAGTAATTCCCTTTCAAAACTCTTCTTATAATGGTTATTTTAAGGACATTTAACCCCTAAAATCCAAAGCCAAACATGTAGTAAAGTCCCCTGTTGGTTTCACCATCCACACACCTGTTGGCTGTCAAACTAAACTGCTACTGAACACTATTTAGGTTATTGCATGTGAAAATAAGTAAGTATTATGTTTATGTCTTATTTTTTTATTTTATAAAAACATAAGGGTGAAAGGATGGACTGAACGTTTGTTGAAAAAAGGCCGGTTTTTAGGCGTTCATGGCAGGATTTAACAGTGTCTGCGGGTCTTATGTGTGAGGGAGGAGGGGGAAGGTGCATTCCAGAGCCTGGGTGCTGAGGAACTAAAAGCCCTGGCACGCATGGGGGAGAGGCAGAATGGGGGAGGGAGCTAGCGGGGGAGGAGCCGAGGCGGCAGGTGGAGTCGTAGCCTGGCAGGAAGTTGATGAGGTAAGTGAGTGTAAGATTTTGATGGCTTTTGTTTGTTTGCCAGAGGGTCCGGAAAAACCCTCTATGGTGAATTCAAAGCCGTGCTGCTTGGAGAGGCTCTGGGATTTGAGTGCGTCGACACTTCCTGTCTCACGTCCCGTCTCACGTCCCGTCCCACGTCCCATCCCACGTCTCGTCCCACGTCCCATCCCACGTCCCGTCCCACGTCCCGTCCCACGTCCCATCCCACGTCCCGTCCCACGTCCGCACTATCACGTCTCGCTGTGGTTAGGGCTCTCTGAATGTGCCGTCGAACATCTGCAACTTATTCAGAACGGTGAATCCCGTCCAGTGTTAAACCTTCCCATGTACATTTTCTTCAATTGTAGCCTGCTTCACACTACTTTAGCGTCCCAGGAAAACTGTAGCCTCCATACCTTCAGGAATTACTAAAACCCTACATCTCTTTGAAGGTGATTAAATGGTCAAATGTTGTACAAAACATTTAACACATATACTACACACAGACATATATCTATATGAATATGTGTTGATATAACAAATTAAATCCCTGGAATCGACAGCTATTCCTATAAGAAAAAAACTCTGTTTTACAAGATATAACAAATATTCATTTCTAGGACGCCTTCCACCCCCTCAGGAGGCCAGGGCTCTTCTTCATCCACGGCTGTGCACTGCAGAAGTTACATACTCTATATCAGGGATATGCTCTGTCCTATACCTGTGTCATGATATTGAATATTCACCAGATATCATATTCTCTGTTGACACACTAGAATTGTCACTGAATGGAATACATAACAATGTGTAATTCCCCAATGGCCTTGAACGGTTCAGTTGAACAATAAGACTGTTTTGAAAATGGCATCCTTTATCCGCTAGACTGTCACATCATTCAGGAAGGGAAAGCTCAACAGCCTCTGTTTACGTACCCCTTTCATCCAGAGGCATCATAATCTCTCTGTTTGACATCGGATAAATGTCAGAAGGTCAAGACACTCCAGCATTCAGGTCAGCTGTGAATCCTATATTGAAATATCAAATTTAGTGACAATAAAAAGAAATAACAAAGACGCTCTTTCTCTAGAAAACATACGTACATAAAAGCTCATTTCACCTTATGCATTTTGTGGAAATCTGTTCTTTATAGCTTTTTCAAGTCATGTCTCGCATTTATGCACAGCATGTGGTCAGCTGATTAGCATTAGAATAAATGCAAACATGTATTCACCAGGAGCATTCCATGAAGAAACGTTGCGTAGCAGAGCTTTTTACTAAACCAAACGGTTTAGCTGTTACCACCCAAGGGAGGAGGTTGCGGTTCTTCATTTGTACTTCTCCCACTTCACCATCGTTACAGAGCAACATTCCCGCAACGTTTTCTGATATAGGGTTGGGGGGAAAATCCCCAATTATAGTCCTGAGCATAAAAGGAAATGTGGTTTAATGGCCCTCGTTAAGGCTTCAGAACGCTTGATCCCGCTGACAGCAAAACCCACACCCGGCCAGGGGCTGCACAGCAGACAAGGGGAGGAACAGCGGAAGACTGCAGGCTCCCTTCCACCGTAGATTTATCACCAATTTCCCTCTCATGTACCTCACCTCAATGGCTTCTTATTTCATGGTAGTCTGATCAGGTGTGGGTTTGGCAGCTGGCGAAGAGAAGGGTTCCTCAAAGACCTCCTGCACTGCCTCTGTTACTGTGTTAAAATGCATTGTATTCTACAATATGTTATGGTTAGTAGTGTAGTGAACTGTATGGGTTGATACTATACTGACCTATAATAAGCAAAGCTGAACTATGCTGACATTTAGTGAAATATACTGACATACAATGAACTATGCGGACATATGATGAACTATACTGACATACAATGAACTATACTGACATACAATGAACTATGCTGACATATAATGAACTATACTGACATACAATGAACTATGCTGACATATAATGAAGTATGCTGAGATATAATGAACTATACTGACATATAATGAACTATACTGACATACAATGGACGATGCTGACATATAATTAACTATACTGCCATAGAATAATCTATGCTAAAATATAATGATCTATACTGGCCTATAATGTAATACACCAAAAATGAACTCTGATGAACTATACTAAACAAACAACGGAACTATACTGAACTATTATTAACTATACTAAGCTATACTGCACTGAACTATACTGAACTAAACTGTACTTGACTATACTGGCTGGTAGTACACTGAACTATACTGAACTAAACTGTACTTGACTATACTGGCTGGTAGTACACTGAACTATACTGAACTAAACTGTACTTGACTATACTGGCTGGTAGTACACTGAACTATACTGAACT